>MJUU01041641.1:123486-150643 GCA_002080025.1 Modiolus philippinarum
CAATTGCAAGCAATAGCTGATGTCGCCCCTGGCAGCCAATTCGATGCTTCCATCTTGTTCCCATCGTCAAAATCTACTTAGAAATCAATTTTCGTTGAAATTGAACAAAGTTGAAATTTTGACGTAATTTGGCGGCCATCTTGGAAATGTCGGCAATTTTGAAAATTTTTTATTGCATGTCCATCTTCTAATGGTGATTCAACTTTCTGCCAAATATGAATGAATTCTATCAAGGCATGTTTGAGATTTGATGATTTTTATGGAAATTGGACATATGCAAAACACTGACCTAACGTGGTAGCCATTTAAAAATTTTTTTGGTGGAGGTACAACTTCATAAGTGATCCAACTTTGTACCAAATATGAATGAATTCTGTCCAAGCATTTTTGAGAAAAAAGCCGGACAAAAATCATTGGAAGAAAGAAAGCGGAATAATAACTAGTATTAATTGTGTTTGGATGCAAATACAAGGAGTCTCCCAAACGAACTCCCATAGCAGAATTCAAAAGGCTTTAGATGAGATCCACAGGCTTAAAAAAAAAACCTTCCTGGCAAATTTCATTAAATTCCGAGGACTTTGGATTTTCCCGCCTTTCGTATCGTTTCTATGGCAACTGTCGCCATTTTGAAGTCTTGGAGACCGGAACCCAATTCTACACATGTTAAGCAACCTTCCTGTAAAATTTCATCCAATTCTGAGCACTTTGATTTTCCCGCCTTTTTTACCGTTTCCATGGCATCGGTGGCCATTCTGAAAATTCACAGACTAGATGGACCATCTAGACATCAGTATCTATCATCCCATGAAGTTTCATGAAGGTTGGTTCACTAGTGTCCGAGAAAGGGGTTGGACAAACTTTTTGTTGAAATCGGACAAAATTAAAATTTTGACGCATTTTTGTGGCCATTTCAGAATTGTCAGTCTTTTTGAACTTTTTTTGGATAAACTTCTACCTCTTACTTTATTTAACATATCACACAAAATATGATAATTTTCTGCAAAGTAGTTCCAGTAATATTGAACAAAGTTGAATTTTGTAAGGTAAGGTATTTTTGCGGCCATCTTAGAAATTGCGGCCATTTTGATTTTGTTTGCATAAATTCCATGCTGTCATCTTATTGAACATTTATACAAAATACGCTCAATTTCTGCAATTCAGTTATTGATATATTGAATTTTCAATTTATTTTTCCATAAAATGGCAGCCATCTTGGAAACGACAGCAGTTTGGAAAAAAAATTGCAGTTCATGCACATCTTCTCATGCTCCAACAACTTTGAGCCAGGTATGCATGTACACTACACAGGCATGTTAGAGAAATTAGCCGGACAAAAATTATTGGAAGAAAGAAAGAATAGTGAAAAATAGCAAAGAAACTGACAAAAACCAATATTCGTCTTGGTCGACAAAGATATCTTTGGAATTTCTTGAGTGGTAACAATATGTTTAATCGTTTTTTAATCCCAGCTGCAGTCAGAAAATAGGTGGTACTTTAATTACTCGAATTGTGCGAGTTCCTGTTCATTATTTTAGCTTGAATCATTTGTTGACCATCGATATCAAAAATGTCGGATCGGATTTGTGCTTGGAACACACTTAAAGCTTTTGCTTTTGTATCAGGAAATATACTCACTGGGGATATTTATTGGTTGGGCACTTTAGTTATTGTTTATACAGAGGATAACGACAAAAATATGGATCACGATTAAGGAATAAGCATAAATGCAGTCTTCGCACGATATTTATTTCATTACGGTAACAAATTCCAGGGAACATGATCTTTATTCTCTCTAAGGGAAGATAAATATATCCTGTCTATGTCAATAGATGCAAATAAATACTAAAATGACAAACATTCCTTTGATGCACCTTCTTTAATGAAAATTACGATTTCCAAACCCCATCACATTGGTGCAATTTGGATACTATTACGTTATTATCAATTTGGATACTATCACGTTTTTTTTTCTTATATACACATTATATACATTATTGGTATAAATAAACATTATTGGTATTTATATATTTTAGTAGGATTTGGAAAGTTCCAACTTATTTTGCACTGGTAGGAGTTTCTACCTTTCTATCAATTAAGTTTTCTTATATACACACATACCGAGAATAGAGATAACTCGTACGAATAGACTAAACTGTGGCCAGCAAATATACTGTGTTACAGGGGGCATTTATTTAGTCAAAAACAACACCGTCCATAAAACCCTGCGCGCCTTTGGATTGACAATAGTTCTAATTATTATACCTTTCCGATATTTTTCTATTCATATTCATAAAATGTATATTTCTCTTCATTTTTCAGAAAAGTGCTATCACCCGGTAATAGCACAAAGACTTTCAACCGGCAAGTGAATAGCACCGTGAGTACTTTTCGCGAACTTTTCAGTGACGACGGTCATTGGTTAATGGGCGTGTCAGTTCAGCATGACTGACATTAGTAATCACAAGGACATGTATTGAAATATACATTATTGGTATAAAAAGTACATTTTAACCACAATTTTTATTTCCTTTTCTTTAAGACTCTCTTCAATAGTAAACATGTTCCATTCGGAATAATAAAACACTTATTTACTGGCTATTCAAACAATAGCAAGATTATGGTTCCCCTCGACATCAACTATTTCTCTATGCTTCGCGTCGAGGCCCAGCCCATGGTTAAATTTCCAATAACCATATGCCTGCCATGAATTATTTCTTAACCGAACTTTCGTCCGTCATGTTGGGATGACGGTAACTGCAGTGGCGCCAGTGTATATGATATTGAGCATTAAAAAAAAAACGTTTTAGTCTTATTTAGACTAAAAAGAAGAAAGCACATTTCAGAAGAACAAAAACATGACACATCTCGCAGTATTAAAGTTAGATATAATTTATATCTTCTGAAAAAAATATTTTGTACATTGAAGATAACTAGATTTGCAATTGCAAGCAATAGCTGATGTCGCCCCTGGTAGCCAATTCGATGCTTCCATCTTGTTCGCATCGTCAAAATCTACCTAGGAATCAATTCTCGTTGAAATCGAACAAAGTTGAAGTTTTGACGTATTTTGGCGGCCATCTTGGAAATGTCGGCAATTTTGAAAATTTTTTGTTGCATGCCCATCTTCTAATGGTGATTCAACATTTCGCCAAATATGAATGAATTCTATCAAGGCATGTTTGAGATTTGATGATTTTTATGGAAATTGGACATATGCAAAACACGGACCTAACGTGGTAGCCATTTAAAAAAATTTTTAGTGGAGTTACAACTTCATAAGTGATCCAACTTTGTACCAAATATGAATGAATTCTGTCCAAGCATTTTTGAGAAAAAAGCCGGACAAAAATCATTGGAAGAAAGAAAGCGAAATAATAACTAGTATTAATTGTGATTGGATGCAAATACAAGAAGTCTCCCAAACGAACTCCCATAGCAGAATTCAAAAGGCTTTAGATGAGATTCACAGGCTTAAAAAAAAAAACCTTCCTGGCAAATTTCATTAAATTCCGAGGACTTTGGATTTTCCCGCCTTTCTTATCGTTTCTATGGCAACTGTCGCCATTTTGAAGTCTTGGAGACTTGAACGCAATTCTTCGCATGTTAAGTAAACTTCCTGTAAAATTTCGTCCAATTCTGAGCACTTTGATTTTCCCGCCTTCTTTACCGTTTCCATGGCAACGGTCGTCATTTTGAAGTCTTTGAGACCGGAACCCAATTCTACACATGTTATATGTAAGCAACCTTCCTGTAAAATTTCCTCCAATTCTGATCACTTTGATTTTCCCGCCTTTTTTACCGTTTCCATGGCAACGGCGGCCATTCTGAAAATTCACAGACCAGATGGACCATCTAGACATCGGTATTTACCATCCCATGAAGTTTCATCAAGGCTGGTTCACTAGTGTCCGAGAAAGGGGTTGGACAAACTTCAGGCGGAAAACGGAAGTAGAAGAAGAATAAAAACAAGTGATAATGTGTTTGCAAGCAAACACAGAAGTCGCCCAAACAGAATTAATTCTTAAATGTTCTCTGAAAGAACACTGCGTCCTCGTTTTAAGAATTAAGACTTAAAACTCGTCACGATTGTGTCTATCAGTGATATCAGTTTTTTTATTAACCTGTACACACTTTGTGGTTGCATCAGAAAAACCATTTCTATTTATATATTATGAAGTGAGGCACTTCCTCTATAGTATGTAATTATATCCAAATTTTAAATTACATTGAAATACATATCAGTCCCATTGAATTTTTACCACCCATTTTTGAGAAGACCATTACGTAAATTGTTCAAAAACAATTTCCAGGTCTTTCCAGGAAGATGCGTCATAATATTCTCATCATTGCTCAACAGTTTAAGCTTAATATGTACATTTATTGACTCTTTTATGTGAAATAAAGTTTTTGGCCATGACTTTGAACTTTGAACTTGACCTCCTTGTGAAGGTCACATCTTCCTTAACAATTTTTGTATTGAATGTCTCTTTGTATCTTCAATGGTATTTGAGCTATAGCAAAAAACCCGTAATCAGACATCAAAAATCGGGTTTTGGTCCATAGACCCAAAACGGTTGGTCCAATAACTTTGGACCCATGTAACAAATGTAGATCCGAACTAGATACACATTTTTGCCTTTACATGTTATCAGCTATCTATTATAGTCTATGAGTTATTCCAATGACAAGATCAAGGGTTAAAGCTCAAAGTGACCAATGACCTTTGACCTTGGCATTTTTAAATGTAACACATATCACCTAAGATGAATGGAAAAGGTTTCAAGTTTCTATCTCTTACCGTTTTCGAGAAAAAAAATTCTACTGAAAAGATATGATGAAATTTTCAAGGGTCATAACTCCTGAACGGTTGACCATAGAGTTTCGGTCTAAATGTAACAAATGTCGGACATGACCTAAATAACATTTTTGTCGTTACATTGTATTAGCTATCTGTTACAGTTTCCGGGTTAATCCGATAATAAAATTTGAGGTCAAAGTTCAAAATGACCAATGATGGTGGTCATTTGGAATATTTCAACATCCAAGTACAGATCTTTGGGTGGTGATCTATCTACCTGTGAAGTTTGATTATGATTGGGCCAGTGATCTCTTAGAATTTTGTTGGACAAGATGATTTTTGAGGTGGAATAATAATAACAAGTGATAATGTGATTGCAAGCAAACACAGAAGTCGCCCAACCAGAATTAATTTTTTAATGTTCTTTGAAAGAACAATGCGTCCTCGATTTAAGAATTAAGGATCATGATTCTGTCTATCAGTGATATCAGTATTTTTTATTAACTTGTACGCACTTTGTGGTTGCATCAGAAAAATCATTTCTATTTATATATTATGAAGTAAGGCACTTCCTCTGTTGTGTGTAATTATATCAAAATTTTAAATTACATTGAAATACATATCAGTTTCATTGAATTTTGACCATCATTTTTGAGAAAACCATTTCGTCGATTGTTCAAAAACAATTTCTAGGTCTTTCCTACTATTCTCATCATTGATCAAAAATTTAAGCTTAATATGTACATTTATTGATACTTTCATGTGAAATAAAAGTTTTGCTCATGCCCTTGAACTTTGACCTTGACCTCCTTTTGAAGGTCATATCTTCCTTAACATTTTTTGTATGAATGTCTCTTTGTATCTTCAATGGTATTTGAGCTATAAGCAAAAACCTGAAATCAGACATCAAAAATCGGGTTTTGGTCCATAGGCCCACAACGGTTGGTCCAATAATTTTGGACCCCATGTAACAAATGTAGATCTTAACAAGATACACATTTTTGCCATTACATGTTATCAGCTATCTATTATAGTGTATGAGATAATCCAATGACAACATCAAGGGTCAAAGTTCAAAGTGACCAATGACCTTTGACCTTGGCATTTTTAAACGTAACACATATCACCTAAGATGAATGGAAAAGGTTTCAGGTTTCTATCTCTTACCGTTTTTGAGAAAAACATACTTAAAAGATATGATAAAATTTTCAAAGGGCATAACTCCTGAACGGTTGACCATAGAGTTTCGGTTTAAATGTAACAAATGTCTGTCATGACCTAACTTACATTTTTGTCATTACATTGTATAGCTATCTGTTATAGTTTCCGAGTTAATCCAATAATAAGATTTGGGGTCAAAGTTCAAAGTGACCAATGATGGTGGTCATTTGGTAAATTTCAACACCCAAGTGCACATCTTTGGGTGGAAATCTACCTTCCTGTGAACTTTGATTATGATTGGTCAAGTGGACTTAAAACTCATCATGATTCTGTCTATCAGTGATACCAACACACTTTGTAATTGCGTCAGAAAAATCATTTCTATTATTATGAAGTACGGCATTTTCTCTATGGTGTGTATTTATATCAAAATCTCAAGTTACATTGAAATACATACACGTTTCATTGAATTTGGGCCACCCATTTTTAAGACAACTAGTACGTCAATTGTTCGAAAAACAATTGATATGTCTTTCCCGGAAGTTGCGTCATAATATCCTCATAATTGATCAACAATTTAAGCTTAATATGCATATTTATTGATTCTTTTATGTGTAATAAATTTTTTGGCCATGACCTTGAACTTTGACCTTGATCTCATTTTGAAGGTCACATCGTCCTTAACATTTTTTGTATTGAATGTCTCTTTGTATCTTCAATGAAATTTGAGCTATAAGCAAAAATCCCGAAATCAGACATCAAAAATCGGGTTTTGGTCCATAGGCCCAAAACGGTTGGTCCAATAATTTTGGACCCCATAACAAATGTAGATCTTAACAAGACACACATTTTTCCATTAAATGTTATCATCTATCTATTATAGTTTATGAGTTCATCCAATGACAAGATCAAGGGTCAAAGTTCAAAGTGACCTTTGACCTTGGCATTTTTAAATGTAACACATATCACCTAAGATGAATGCAAAAGGTTTCAGGTTTCTATCTCTTACCGTTTTAGAGAAAAACATACTTAAAAGATATGATGAAATTTTCAAGGGGCATAACTCCTGAACGGTTGACCACAGAGTTTCGGTATAAATGTAACAAATGTCGGGCATGACCTAACTAACATTTTTGTCATACATTGTATTAGCTATCTGTTACAGTTTCCGAGTTAATCCGATAATAAGATTTGGGGTCAAAGTTCAAAGTGACCAATGATGGTGGTCATTTGGAAAATTTCAACACCCAAGTTCACATCTTTGGGTGGTGATCTATCTACCTGTGAAGTTTGATTATGAATGGGCAAGTGATCTCTGAGAATTTGGTTGGACAAGATGATTTTTGTGGCGGAATAATAATAATAATAATAACGAGTGATAATGTGTTTGCAAACAAACACAGAAGTCGCCCAACCAGAACTAATTCCTTAATAGTCTTTGAAAGAACAATGAGTCCTCAATTTAAAGTTTGGTCCTAAGTTATCGTCATTCTGTCTATCAGTGATATTAGTATTTTTTAATAACCTGTACACACTTTGTGATTGCATCAGAAAATTCATTTCTATTCATATATTATGAAGTGAGGCATGTCCTCTATGGTGTGTAATTATATTATAATTTTAAATTACATTGAAATACAAACATGTTTCATTGAATTTTGACCACCCATTTTTGAGAAAACTAGTACGTCAATTGTTCCAAAAACAATTGATAAGTCTTTCACGAAAGTTGCGTCATAGTATTCTCATAAATGATCAACAATTTAAGCTTAATATGTACATTTAGTGATACTTTAATGCGAAATAAAGTTTTTAGCTATGACCTTGGACTTTGACCTTGACCTCATTTTGTAGGTCACATCTTTCTTTACCTTTTTTGTATTGAATGTCTCTGTGTATCATCTATGGTATTTGAGCTATAGGCAAAAAACCCGAAATCAGACATCAAAAATCGACCTTTGACCTTGGTATTTTTAAATGTAACACATATCACCTAAGTTGAATGGAAAAGGTTTCAGGTTTCTATCTCTAACCGTTTTAAAAAAAACCTAGTTAAAAGATGTGACGAAACTTTCCAGAGGCATAACTCCTGAACGATGGACAATAGAATTTCGATCCAAAGCAAGAAATGTCCGTCATGACCTTACTAACATTTTTGTCATTACATTGTATTAGATATCATGTACAGTTTCCGAGTTAATCCAATAATAAGATTTAGGGTCAAAGTTCAAAGTGACCAATGACGGTGGTCATTTTGAAAATTTCAACACCTGATTGCACATCTTTGGGTGGTGATCTACCCTCCTGTGAAGTTTGGTTATGATTGGACAAGGGTTTCTGAGAATTGGGTTGGACAAGATGATGGAAAGAGGCGGTAAAATAATAATAAGAAACGGTGCAAAAACAATAAGTCGACAAACTTTGTTTTGGCGACTTAATAAAAAACGGTGCAAACACAAGAAGTCGCCAGACTTAATAACGAGTGATGATATGTTTGCATGCAAACACAAGTCACCCAAACCAGATTCCATACCCAAATGCTTTTTGAAAAAAATGCTGTGTTGTATATTTATCACCAATGATTGAAATAATGTGTACTGACATATTTTTTTCTATTCCTTATGTAAGAACTAGTGTCACAAACTCATTATCTTTTCGTCTATCAGTGTTAGTAGTACTTTGATTCACAGGCTAACACTTCATAAGTATATGTACTGGATTGCATCAGAAAGGAAGTTGCGTCATAATGGTTTCATTATTGATTCATTGATGAAACCAACATTCAAAGCTTAATATGTACATTTTTTATTGATACTTAAAATAAAGCTTTAGAGCTGTAACCTGGACCTTTGACCTTGACATCATTTTGAATGTCCAGACTTCCTGGACATTTTGTACGTTGAATGCCTTTTAGTATCTTCAATGGTATTTGAGCTATAAGCAAAAAACACAAAAATCGGACATCAAAAGCGGTTTTCGGTCCATAATATTTTACGAAAGGATATGGAGTAAATGAACATGATACCATAACACAAGGGGCATAACTCTTGAACGGTACATCATAGAATTTCGGTCAAGATGTAACAAAGGTCCGTCATGAACTAATAAAAATTTTGCCATAACAATTAATCAGCTATCATTTACAGTTTTCGAGATATTCTAATCACAAGATTTGAGGTCAAAGTTCAAAAAGACCAGTGTCCGTGGTCATTTTGGAAATTCAACGACCTTCTTGCACATCTTGGGGTGGTTGTCTAGATTGGTGTCATGTTTCATTAAGTTTGGAATACCCATCTCTGAGATACTGTTTGGAGAGAGTTTGAAAAATCCATTGAGGAATAAAAATAATAACAAGTGATGATATGTTTGCATGCAAACACAAGTCACCCAAACAAGATTCCATACTCAATTGCTGTGTTGTAAATATATCACCAATAATTTTAATAATGTGCACTGAAATATCTAGTTTTTTTCATTCCTCACATGCAACTTCGGTATTTTTTGTATAAGAATTAGTGTCTTACACTCATCCCAGTTTTGTCTCTCAGTGCTTGTAGTGCATCGATTCACAGGTTAAAACATTTTCTGGGTTGCGTCAGAAAGAAAGTTGAGACATAATGTTTTCAGTATTGATTCATCGATGGAACCACCATCCAGAGCTTAATATTCGTATTCATTGATACTTTAAGACCAATGAAGTTTTGGGGCTGTGACCTTGACCTTTGACCTTGACCTCAATTTGAAGGTCCTGTCCTCCTGAACATTTTATATGTCAAATGCCCTTTTGTATCTTCAACGGTAATTGAGCTATAAGTACAAAACCCTAAAAATCGAACATCAAAATCAGTTTTTGGTCCATGGACCAAAAACGGTGGTCCAATAATTTTGGACCCATGTAACAAATGTAGATCTCAACAAGACACACATTTTCTCCATTATATTTCATCATCTATCTATTACGGTTTAAGGGTTATTATAAAAATAAGGTGTGGGGTCAAAGTTCAAAGTGACCAATGACCTTTGACCTTGGCATTTTCAAACGTAACACATATCACCTAAAATGAATGGAAAAGGTTCCAGGTTTCTATCTCTTACCGTTTTCGAGAAAACCATACTTAAAGATGTGAAAAAACTTTCAAGGGGCATAACTCACGAACGGTTGACCATAGGGTTTCGGTCCAAATGTAACGAAGGTCCGTCATGACCAAACAAACATTTTTCGTCATTACATTTAATCAGCTATTTTTCACGGTTTCCGAATTATTCCAATAAGAAGTTTTGAGGTCAAAGTTCAAAGTGACCAATGACCGTGGTCATTTTGGAAATTTTTAGAAAATCCTGCACATCTTTGGGTTGATATCTACAATGGTTCCAAGTTTCATTGAGTTTGGACAAACCATCTTTTAGAAAATGTGTGGACAAGATTAAAATTATTGAGGAATAATAAAAAAAAAATAACGAGTGATGATATGTTTGCATGCAAAGACAAGTCACCCAAACCAGATTCCATACACAATTGCTTTTTGAAAAAATGCTAGGTTGTTTATTTATCACCAATGATTGTAATAATATGTTCTGAAATATTTATTTCTATTCCTTATGTAACAACTAATGTTATAAACTCATTATCTTTGTGTCTATCAGTGTTAGTAGTACTTTGATTCACAGGTTAACAAGTTTATATACTGGTAAGGAAGTTATAATCGTTTCATTATTGATTTATTGATGAAACCAACATTCAAAGCTTAATATGTACATTTATTGATACTTTAACGTAACATAAAGCTTTAGGGCTGTGGCCTTGACCTTTAACCTTGACCTCATTTTGAAGGTCCAGACTTCCTGAACATTTTGTACGTTGAATGTCTTTTAGTATCTTCAATGGTATTTGAGCTATAAACAAACAACACAAAATTCGGACATCAAAATTGGTTTTCGGTCCATAAACCGAAAACGGTTAGTCCGATAATTTTGGACCCAATGTAAGAAATGTAGATCTTCACAAGACACACATTTTTGCCATTACATGTTATCCGCTATCCATTGCGGTTTATGAGTTATTACAAAAACAAGGTCTAGGGTCAACGTTCAAAGTGACCAATGACCTTTGACCTTGGCATTTTTAAATGTAACATATATCACTTAAGTTGAATGGAAAGGGTTCCAGGTTCCTATCTCTTAACGTTTTCGAGAAAAAAACATGCTAAAAGAGGTGACGAAACTTTTAAGGGGCATAACTCCTGAACGGTACATCATAGAATTTCGGTCCAAATGTAACAAAGGTCCGTCATGACCTGATAAACATGTTTGCCATAACAATTAATCAGCTATAATTTACAGTTTTCGAGATATTCCAATCATAAGATTTGAGGTCAAAGTTCAAAGTGACCAATGACCGTGGTCATTTTGGAAATTCAAAAAATTCTTGCACATCTTGGGGTGGTTGTCCACATTGGTGCCATGTTTCATTAAGTTTGGAATACACATCTCTGAGATAATGTTTGGACAAAGTTTGAAAAATCCATTGAGGAATAATAATAATAACGAGTGATAATGTGTTTGGATGCAAACACAGAAGTCTCCCAAACCAGAATTCATTCTTTATTGTACTTTGAAAGAACAATGATTCCTCAATGTAATAATTGTTGTCTTAACTCATTCTGTGTCTGTCTAACAGTACTATAAGTAACTTTAATTCATATGTATATACTTCATCAGTAGTGGAGTTGCATCAGAAAAATCATTTCTATTTATAATATCATGAAGTAGAAGATTTCTTCTATGGTGTGTTATTATTTCAAAATTTTGATTTATACTGAAATACATACAAGTTTCAATAAGTTGGGATCACACATCTTTGAAAATGCTAGTTCATTGATTCTTCTAAGAAATATTTATCTGTCTTTCCCGGAAGTTGCATCATTATGCACCATTATGTTATTATTGTTAATTCATCGATAAACGATTACAATCTACATATATGCATTAATTGATACTTCAACGTCAAATTAAGTTTTTTGGCTGTGACCTTGGCCTTTGACCTTGTCCTCATTTTGAAGGTCAAGTCTTCCTGGACATTTTTTTTTCTATTGAATGTTTCTTTGTTTCTGCAATTGTATTTGAGCTATAAGCCAAAGCTCCGAAACCAGACATTCAAAACCAGTTTTTGGCTCAAAGGCCCAAAACGGTTAGTCCAATGAGTTTGTACCCAATTTACCAAATGGAGAACTTATAAAAAGATACACATTTTGCCATTACATTTTATCAGCTATCTATTACGGTTTAAGAGTTAATCCAATAATAAGGTCTAGGGTAAAAGTTCAAAGGGACCGATGACCTTTGACCTTGGCATTTTTTAATAACACATATTACCAAAGTTGAATGGAAAAGGTTCCAGGTTTCTTTCTCTTACCGTTTCCGAGAAAAACATGTTTAAAGATATGACGAAATTTTCAAGGGGCATAACTCATGAAGGGTTGACCTTAGAGTTTCGGTCCAAATGCAAGAAATGTCCGTCATGTCCTAACAAATATTTTTGTCATACATATTATCATCTATCTTCTACAGTTTATGAGTTAATCCAATAATAAGATTTGGGGTCAATAAAAAGATCAGAAATAAAAATGTTTTCTTTTCTATAAACATTCATTTTTTTTATTTTTGTACATATTATACCAAATATTTATTGTTTATTCTTACTTTTAATATGATAAAAAAAAACAAAAAAACATATGAAGATTGTGATGCAGTACGTATAGATTGCATACATTCTTACGAAGAAGGAATAATACAACTCTGTTATATGGCTAAAAACATTATGAGAAACAATGCACATAAGTATTTAAAAATATTTTGTATAGCAATATTAATATTTCCAAAGAAGAGACATGTGGATTCATATTTCAAAATAACAACATTAATGCACGTGGTCTGTCTATTTTTAACTTGTTTATTTACAACTGAACACAGGTTAACTATCCACGATAATCCTGAATATCCCTATATCAACTTTTCCAATGATTATAACTCAACTTTTATATATTTAGTTAATGATTATTTGTTATTGAACAACTACGCAACATCTGGAGTTATATGTCTCTACATCAGCTTGAATATATTCGCTTTAAGTCAAGTGAAATATCGTGTAATTTATCAAGTCATGATAATATATATTCTCTAATGATATGTCAAGTTTAAACCGGTTTTGACCCGTCGGATAAATTTTCTTCATTCAACATATGTTGAATAAAGCCGCGTGCTATTTCCCGCCAAATCTATTCGGAATACAGCTCTCGGTCTTTATCTTTGATCATTAGAGAAAAAGATTACACTACTTTATCCCGATTATTACCATATTTTATCCATTCTCGATAGTTAAATTTAAAAATCTGAAAATGCTCGGCAAGGCTCGCAATTAAAATTTTAAAATTTAACTATCTCTAGTGGATAAAATATGGTAATAAACGGGATCTTGTGGTGTAATCTATATTTTCTACACTACCATGTATTTTTATGTCCAATCAATTCTCGAATACCGTCAAAAACAATAATTACAGTGTGTTTCTTAGAATCAAAACTTTTTGTTTCACACAATATATTATACAACAAGTATTCATATTCATACTGTTCTGATAACATGGTTAATGCACAACTTTGTGTACAATTCCTGGTACAGTTAAACCCGTGTGGGTTGATGTTCCTAGACCTGAAATATCTTTTCTCTAATGATATGTCAAGTTTAAACCGCTTTTGACCCGTTAAATAAATTTTCTTTATTCAACGTATGTTGGATAAAGCCCCGTGCTGTTTCCCGCCAAATCTTTTCGGAAAACAATTCTCGAAAAAGATTACACCACTTTATCCCGATTATTACCATATTTTATCCACTCTCGATAGTTAAATTTAAAAATTTTAAAATGCTCGGCAAGCCTCGCAATTAAATTTTAAAATTTAACTATCTCTAGTGGATAAAATATGGTAATGAACGGGATCTTGTGGTGTAATCTATATTAACAAAAGCAGGCAAAATACATTAAAAGACAAAATGTTATATATATGATACAAACTTACCTGTTGCCAGTGTGTTTAATATCCTTTTGTTTACTTCCATTAATATCATATCTCTTAATACACATTGTAATTGAATGTACAACATGGTCAGTTTCATGCGTGACCGAATTATATCACTTTAGTGTCAAGGTCATTGTTAATTTTGTACTAACCGTCCGTATTTTTAGTAACAGGGAATATCTTGGTAATATACATAGCGCAAATAAATATTATGTCAACACGGCATTGAATAAATTGGATTGTTATATGTTTTATTTAAATGATTGTTTGTTTGGTTTATCATGTTTATTTTACTGCAGTATAATTGTAGTGTTCTGTTTCAATATTATTAATAGTTTAGCATATTTTCACCATGGCTAGTACATTACATATTTGCTCTCTGAACTGTCAGGGACTAGGTCAAAAAGATAAAAGGGAAAGGTTATATTTTTGGGCGAAAAAACAAAAGTGCAATATTTTGTCTACACAGGAAACTCATTTTACTGAAGAGAAATTAGTCGATATAAAGAGGGAATTTAAAGGGCATATATATAGTAGCTGTCTAAATGCTAGTTCTAGGGGGGTGTCAATATTTATAAAAGAAGAACTTAACCATACATTAATTGATAAATATGAAGATAATGAGGGGAGAGTAATTATGATAAATGTGGAAATAGGCGATAGTATTGTAACTTTTGTCAATTTATATGCACCAAACCTAGAAAAGGACAGAAATATATTTTTTCAAGAAAGTGATAGATATTATTGATGAACAAGCCTTAGGTATTTTGATAATAGGGGGGATCTGAATGAAACTTTAAATAATGTTGATAGAAAAAATAAAATCACTAAACAGAAAGCAAAAAAACCTGTTCATAGTTTGAAAACATTGATGAAAAAATTTAGTCTTATAGATATTTGGAGAATTATGCATCAAAAAACGCACCAATATACATGGAGAAGGAAAAGTGATAAAAACATAGCGAGTAGAATAGATTATTTTTTAGTGACTTGTGATTTAAGGCCGAAAATATTAAATGTAGATATAAGACCTGCAGCGATCAAATAGACTAATCATCAGGCAATTACAATAAAATTAAATTATAGTTGTAACTAATAATAGTATATTGAAAGATGAGAATTATAAACAACAAATTATTAATCTCATAAATAGTTATAAAGAAAACCCTTTTAATGAGGAATTACCAGTTTTATGGGATCTCTTTATTTTTGAAACCTTCCAATATCTAAAATTTTGTAAATTGTAATGAATACTAAGGAGTATCTCCCTCGTGCAAAGCTCTGTCCTTAGCTGATTTTGGCTTTAAATTTAGATCACTTTGGTTATTTGTTCTCTATCAGTTTTTAAACATCTTTGAGTTTATGGTCTTCCAAACGTTTAGATTTTATCTGCACTGATGAGACATAAGTTGTCGAAATGCGCATATGCAGAAAGTAAATTCACAGTGACTTCGGTATTTAGTTATTTAAATAGGATGTTAAAGATACAACCATTAAATTTTGTAAATACAGAGCCAAAAAAAGAAAAGATGAAATTGTAAATCTGGAAAATGACTTAAATATATTAAATAAAATTATGGACGACAATACGGACAAAAATATTGAAGACAAGAAGTATATTTCTGATAAAATAGACTTAATTGAAGAAACTTTGGGTGAAATGTATTCAGAAAAAATTAAAGGGGCTCAGATTAGATCAAGGGAAAGGTGGATAGAACAGGGAGAAAAAAATTCAAAATACTTTTTGGGGTTGGAAAAAACTAGACAAGTTAAGAAAACTATCACTTCTATAAGAGACGATAAGGGAAATTTAGTTCATGAACAAGATAAAATATTAGAAATTGAGAGAAATTATTACAGTAAACTCTATGCATCACAAAATCCTGATAAACAAAAAATTGAAGATTATGTAAATAGAACTAATGTCGATTACACTCTTTCAGAGGAAGAAAGTAATATTTTGGAAGGAAAATTTACTGTTGAGGAATGTACGAAATCGATTTTCAGTATGAAATTGAATAAATCTCCTGGCATTGATGGACTAACAGTCGAATTTTATAGAGAATTTTGGACTTATTTGGACTCTTTCATAGTGAGTGTATTTAAAAAAATGTTATGAAAATGGGGAATTATCGGCATTACAAAAAAATGGTTTAATCACACTCATCTATAAAAAAGACGATCATTTCAATTTAGATAATTATAGACCTATTACTCTTCTAAATGTAGATACTAAGATTATAGCTTATACATTGGCACAAAGAATAAAGCCAGTTTTAAATAAGATAATTGGGTCTGATCAGAATGGATATGTTTCTAAAAGATATATTGGATTTAATATACGTCAGATTCAAGATATCATTGATTACTGTAAACCGGGAAATTTTCGCGCCGTCTTTATTTCGCGGTTAATTGACAAAATTTTAGTTCGCGCAGTTTTGAATTCGCGCTGTCAAATTGTTGACCATTAACTTCAATAATAGACAAGTATATTCGCGCAGTTTTATTTTCGCGCTATCATTCCAAATGCGAAAATCGCGAAACTTTCCCGGTTTACAGTATTCAGAAAAATTTAATGTAGAAGGAGCGATTTTGTTTCTTGAGTTTCTTGGGTTTCAAAGTTCAATTCTAACTTGGATACAGACGTTATATACTGATATAAAAGGTTGTATCATAAATAATGGGTTTAGTATTCATCGTGGCATCCGACAAGGATGCCCTGCTAGTTGTATTATTTTTATAATTGCAGTTGAAATTATGGCATGTAGGATTAGACAAGACAATGATATAAAAGGTATTCAAATTAAATTAGATGCTAAAACACATAGTCTGAAATTGAGTCAACTAGCAGATGATACAACAGTTTTCGTTAATTCAAAACGGGAAGTTAGTAAAGTCCTCAATTTGATCGAAATTTTTGGTACTCTTTTTGGTCTAAAATTAAACAGAAATAAAACTGAAGGAATCTGGTTGGTGAGACTAAAACATTGTAAAGACAAATATGAAATATGAAATGGACAAATAAACCTATACAATGTCTAGGGATATATTTTGGTCATGATAAAGAACAATGTAAAAGTCTTAATTTAGAAAAATACTATCTGAAATCTGAAAAACTATTACAAAATTGGAGTAAAAGAAATCTAACAAGGATAGGTAGAATAACTGTAATAAAATCTCTAGTTTTGCCAAATATTACTTTTGTGGCTTCATTAACGGACATTGACAGTACCTATATCTCAAAATTCAAATCACCAATTTACGATTTCATCTGGGATAATAAAAAAGAAAAAATTAAGCGGGCAACACTTTGTTTGGAATATGAGAAAGGGGGGTTAAAGATGATTGACATAGATAAGTATTTTTTAACCCAACCTATAAGAATAGGTTGGGTTAAAAAATTACTTTCTACAAAGGACAGTGGTGCAAACTGGAAAATTATACCAAAATACTATTTTAATAAATTTGGATCCAATTTCATCATATTCAATATGAATTTTAATAATTTAAATTTGATTAAAGGGATTACAAATCTTCTACCAACATTTTATTTACAAATTGTGAAAACATGGATAAAGGCAAATAATAATTCAGAATCAGAGCCAGCTAAATTTAAAGATATCAGACAACAGATACTTTGGGGAAATAAATACATTAAGTTTGGTGGGAAATCTTTGATATATGAAAATTGGATTAAATCTAAAATTATCTTCATTAATGATCTCATTGACGACCAAGGTAAAATTTCACAAATATATATAATGAACAAACTTTACCCATTATCTAACTGGTTCTCTGAATATACAAAATTAATGAAAGCAATCCCAGCTGAATGGCTTTCTGTTCTAAAACAGGAAGAATCTATTAAAACTAAAGTACAAACAAATTTAAATATTTATGTGGAAAATAATAAAAAACAAAAGTTTGAAATAATGAAGCTTTCGTCAAAAGAAATCTATAATATACTGAATTCAAAAACATTCGAAAAACCTGTAGGATTTGCTAAGTGGCATATATACGATTTGTCTTTTAAATTAAAACATTCCCTTCTCTTTATTTTTACCAAATTGTGGGAAAATAAACTAAAATTATTCCACTGGAAACTTTTACGCTATATTCTTCCATGTAAACAATTGTTGTCAAAATGGAAAATTTCTGACACTGATAAATGCAATATATGTACTGTAGTAGAAAACTATGAACATTATTTCATTACTTGCAACTATTATAAAAATTTCTGGGATAACATAAAAGATCTGTTAAATAAATGTAAGATTGGTCTACATGTAATAGAAATTAATTCTTTGGTCTTTGGTTACAAAATGGATTATAAAAAATTCGACGGGTTAAACTTTTTTCTTATAGTAGTTATGTTTGTAATATATAAAAGTTATTACGTGTCTTCAATGAAATCAAAGAAAATCGATGTGTTCGGATTATTTTGTAAGGAATTTAATAAACAATTGATTCTTTTATTAAGAGAGTAAGACAAATTATACTTTCTAGGCCAAGTTAATAGCATATTTACAACTGTGTGATTTATTATGATAATAGCGATATTTCATGCTGCTCTTGTCGTGCAAGGAAATCTAGACAGCTTGAATCCAGTGCCAAACGTGCTGCTGTCTGGGAGTCCCTGCACGACAGGGAACCACATGTAAAATATCCATTATTTTAAATGCGTGCAGGTAATATTTCAAGTTGTGTGGTGAACATATTTGTAATAAATATGAAATGCTGAATTGCTTACTTAATTTGTGAAATTGAAATTTATAATGTATACTTAACACATATAAAAGTTCACTTACCAAATCCCCTGGTTTGTTGAAGTGACCAATAAACAGGGAAGAATCTTGGTGGGATCGTTGTACCACCAAGGGGATTTGTTAACAACATGTTATTTATTAAATTGTTTTAAAAGTTTAAAAAAAAAAAAAAGATTTGGGGTCAAAGGTCAAAATGACCAATGATGGAGGTCATTTTGAAAATTTAAATACCCGAATGCACCTCTTTGGGTGGAGATCTAGCATCCTATGAAGTTTGGTTCAGACTGGGTAAGTGGTCTTTGAGAATTTGGTAGGACAAAATTATGGCAAGAAGAAGCGGAAAAATAACGAGTGATGATATGTATGCATCATACACAAGTCGCCCAAACCAGATCCCATACTCAACTGCTCTTTCAAAAAATGCTGTGTTGTATATGTACCGCCAATGATTGTAATAAGTTGTTCTGAAATATTTTTTTTATTCCTCATGTAAGAATTAGTTTCTTAAACTCATTATGTTCTCGTCTATCAGTGCGATTAGTGCTTTGATTCACTGTTCAAAATTTACAAGGATTGCGTCAGAAAGTTGTGTCATTATGACTACCCATCTCTGAGATAAAGTTTGGACAAAGTTTGTAAAATCAATTGAGGAATAATAATAATAATAATGTTTTGCAATTTTTTCACCAATGATAAATGTGTTCTGAAATAATTTCCTTTTTTATTCATCATGTAAGAATTTGTGTCTTCAATCCATTATGTTTTCATCGAACAGTGCTATTTGTGCTTTGATTCAAGTTGAAAACTTCATATCCTGTTTCATCCCGGGGTTTCATCATATAATATAATCATTTTTTTTAAATATTACATGGTGTTTTTTTTGGTTACATAAAGTTTTATCAGTATCAATTATTTAGCTGTATGACTACCAGTAATTAAACTGTCAAATCTAAAGTTGATAAATGCCACATGCATAACACTGGTTGTTTTAGGTAAAATATTTTACTAGTTAATTAGAACAGATGGTTTATATTTCCCCAATTATTATGTCTCCCCCATGCGTAGCATGGATGGGAGATATACTGTACTCGTTAGAAACTTTGTCGCGCTAGATTGAGAAAACTACAGCAAGGTAGATTCTATAATTCTCCATATACGTACTAGAAGCTGCAACTTAGTGCATAAAACTTTCAGAATTCAATTAGTAGGATACAGTACTTGTAGGGTAAAACATAACCATTTTATGGTGTATGGTGTAATGGTGTATGGTTCACTGGTGCATGGTGTATGGTTCAATGGTTCATGGTGTATGGTGTAATGGTGTATGGTGTTGCAACGTGAACCATACACCATACACTATGAACCATACACCATACACTATGAACCATACACCATAACCCATACTCCGTACTCGGTAACTGTGGACCATACACCATACACGATCGAGCGTCACGATGTGAACGAGAGACAATGAACTGAATGGCGACTCGGGACTGACGCAATCGAAGTTAATTTTAATTGATATTAAATACATTTTTAAAAATATGTTAACCATAAAGCAATGATAAGAAAATTAATCGTGCCTTTTATACGCCAGCAGGTGGCTATTTTCTACAACCATAAATAATATCAATAATAATTTCTAGCAAAAAAAAAAAACAACGGAAAACGCCCAAAACATGTAGTGACAAAAAATGCTTATCTTTTTATTTTTTAAAATAAAATCAAAGATGTGTATATAAAACCTCAAAAATATATTCTTTTTTAATTTGTATTTTAACGTATTTATGAATTTTCCGCCGAAAGCCGATGGAAATTATGTTCGTGAAGATCGCCATTGTTCATGACACATATTTTTCAATAAATTTTGCAAAAACTTCAACAATTTTACCATCCCGAAAACTTAGTACGAGAAAATATATTATTACATATTAATGTTATTATACTCACAGTACGCTAAAGGATATTTTGATTTTGTATAATGTTCCCTAAAACAAGCAAGAAATTTATATACTAACAAACTCTTATTTTTAGTATGATTTGCTATAAATGTCAACTAAAAACTCAAATTTGCCACACATTTGTCTAAACCATGCAACATACGGTGTATTCATAGTATATGCCATTTTGTCACAATGCTATCTAGCTGCTGTGACTCTAATTTGGTACAAATTTCCTGAAAAGATTCAACTATACGGCTATCAAAAGTATGCAATATGGTGTAAATGCCATCCAGTACTCAAATTTGGTGCAAATATACTGAAAACATCCAACAATAGGGATATTGAAAGTATGTAATATGGTGTAAATGCCATCTAATACTCAAATTTGGTACAAATTTACTGAAAATATGCAACAATAGGGATATTGATAGTATGCAATATGGTGAAAATGCCATCTAGTATTCAAATTTGGTACAAATTTACTGAAAATATGCAACAAAAGTGATATCGATGGTTTGCGATATGATGTACATGGAATCTAGTACTCAAATTTGGTACAAATTTACTGAAAATATGCAACAATAGGGATATCAATAGTATGCGATAGGATGTACATGGCATCTAGTACTCAAATTTGGTACAAATTTAATGAAAATATGCAACAATAGGGATTTAGATAGTATGCGATAAGGTGTAAATGCCATCTAGTACTCAAATTTGGTACAAATTTACTGAAAATATGCAACAATAGAGATACAAAATATATTGATATTGTGCGATATGGTGTAAATGCCATCTAGTACTCAAATTTGGTGCAAATATACTGAAAACATGCAACAATAGGGATATCAATAGTATGCGATATGATGTACATGCCATCTAGTACTCAAATTTGGTACAAATTTACTGAAAATATGCAACAATAGGGATATCGATAGTATGCGATATGGTGTAAATGCCATCTAGTATTCAAATTTGGTACAAATTTACTGAAAATATGCAAAAATAGGGATTAAGATAGTATGCTATTTGATGTAAATGTCATCTAGTACTCAAATTTGGTACAAATTTACTGAAAACATGCAACAATAGGGATATTGATAGTATGCGATATGAAATAAATGCCATATAATACTCAAATTTGGTACAAATATACTGAAAACATGCAACCACAGGGATAGCAAAAGTATGCGATATGGTGTAAATGTCATCTAGTACTCAAATTTGGTACAAATTTACTGAAAACATGCAACAATAGGGATATAGATAGTATGCGATATGATGTGCATGTCATCAAGTACTCAACTTTGGTACAAAAATACTGAAAAGACGCAGCAATAGGGATATCGATAGTATGCGATATGGTGTAAATGCCATCTAGTACTCAAATTTGGTACAAATTTACTGAAAACATGCAACAATAGGGATATAGATCGTATGCGATATGATGTACATGTCATCTAGTACTCAAATTTGGTACAAATATACTGAAAAGACGCAACAATAGGGATATCGATAGTATGCGATATGGTGTAAATGTCATCTAATATTAAAATTTGGTGCAAATAAACTGAAATAATCCAACATTTGGGATATTGATAGTATGCGATATGGTGTAAATGCCACCTAATACTCAAATTTGGTACAAATTTACTGATAATATGCAACAATAGGGATATCGATAGTATGCGATTTGATGTAAATACCACAGTGAAATGCCATCTAGTGTACATGCAGTTTAGATTTTAGTACAAATTTACCGAAAATATGCAAAAGTTCGCATTTGGATAGTATGGGAAATGATGTAAATGCCATCTAGTACTCAAATTGAAACATTTACTGAAAATATGCAACAATAGGGATATAGAAATAGATTCTGTTTGACAGAAGAAATATCGAAATTCATGTGTACAATGTACATTGCACGTGAAATAAGATCGTGTTTGGAGTACGAAAAAAGGTAATAGACGCTGTACGATGATAACCCCTAATGTACGCTCGATAGAAGGAATACTTAATAAATAAGATGAGGGAAAAATTACCATCTTAAAAGCAAGAAAAAGCAACACGTGAAATAAAATACGGCAGACGAAAATCTGTATCACCCTTTTTTTATCCCGGGGCGGGTTTTTTTATTTACACGATTGTAAATAACAAGCTTAATTCGTGGAAAGTATTCTAGAGTTGAGACTGAAAAATAAGATCTCGACAAATTTTTATTGAAAATCTTTATTTTGTCCTGCAAAACTGGGACTAATATTATTCCCAGTGCGAAAACGGAAAAAATGCATTTGTTGTATGCACCGGTCACTATAAAATATAAACTGAAATGCAAATACAATTGTATTAGACATCGTGTATAGTGTAAGGTGTAAAGTGTATGGTGCATGGTGTATGGTGCATGGTGCATGGTGTATGGTACATGGTGTATGGTGTATGGTGTATGGTGCATGGTGTATGGTGTAAGGTACATGGTGTAATGGTGTATGGTGTGATGGAGTATGGTATATGGTGTAATGGTTCATGGTGTATGGTGTAATGGTGCATGGTGTATGGTGTATGGTACAATGGTGTGATTGGTTATGTTTTACTGTACAAGCACTGTAATTAATGAGAGATAATCATTAATTGAAATCTGCTAAAAATAGTACGCATTTGTACTTTGAATCACGTGACACACGTTTACCTGTGCTAATAAAACTAGCTACGGAGAATGGCGACAAGTGCACATTCCATTTAATATCAACAACTTGTGATCAATTTAAAAATTTGTATCTTTTCACAATTATAAATATACCGTAAAGGCTGAATGAAAATCATTTCGTATGTTATTATCAGACCAATACAAAAGCAACTCGACAAATTAGAATTTAACCGTTGTGTTGTAGGTATTGGAATTTCAATTAAACATTTCGAAGCAAATTTCCATTTTATATAGACTTGGATTATTATTTTATGTTATAATGAAGTTTTATATAATATTATGATTAATGCCGGTACTTGGTTTTATCTTGAGACTAGCAATAATTACAATATAACATGTCAATAACAAAAACTTATGAAATACGCACATGATTTTTTTTTCATTAGTTACAATGAAGTCTTTAAAGAAACATATACTAGTACTAGTATAAAGGAGACGGGGGAGACATTGTATTCGAGCGAATACTTTTCCTCTAGTTTAAATATATTTATATACCTGTCATCACCTACACCACTAATAAAATTATAATTTCAGTTGATGTAAAGGTTATCAATGTCAAAGCACAAATGATATATAAAGAAGTAATTTTCATTCATTTAAATAGCAAGAAATGATCAAATAATTTTGGACCAATATAACAAATGAAGATCTGAACAAGACACACATTTTTGCCATTACTTTTAATCAGCTATCTTCTATGGTTTAAGAGTTGTTACAAAAACAAGGTTTAGGGTCAAAGTTCAAAGTGACTATTGATCTTTGACTCTAGCATTTTTAAATGTAAGACATATCACCTAAGTTGAATGGAAAAGGTTTCAGGTTTCTATCTCTTACCGTTTTCGTGAAAAACCTACTTAAAAGATACGATGAAACTTTCAATGGTAATAACTCCTGAACGGTTGACCATAGAATTTCGATCTTAATGTAAGAAATGTCCGTCATGACCTAACTAACATTTTTGTTATACATTTTATCAGCTATCTTTTACAGTTTTAGAGTTAATCCAATAATAAGATTTGGGGTCAAAGTTCAAAGTGACCAAAGATGGTGGTCATTTGGAAAATTTCAACACCCAAGTGCACATCTTTGGGTGGTGATCTACCGTCCTGTGAAGTTTGATTGAGATTGGACAAGTGGTCTCTGAGAATTTGGTTGGACAAAATGATTTTTAGAGGCGGAAAAATAATAATAATAATAAGAAACGGTGCAAACACAAGAAGTCGCCAAACTTTGTTTGGGCGACTTAATAATAATGAATAAGAAACGGCACAAAAACAATAAGTCTCCAAACTTTGCTTGGGAGACTTAATAAGAAACAGAGTAAAAACAATAAGTCACCAAACTTCGTTTTGGTGACTTAATAAGAATACATCGGCAAACGAATATCGCAGCAAGAACGAGGAAAGGGGAAATTCTAAAATCATAAATCCAAAATCACGGCAATTCAAAGCAACACGAATTGAGAAACGGTGCAAATACAAGAAGTCGCCAAACTTTGTTTGGGCGACTTAATAAGAAGCACAGCAAAAACAATAAGTCTCCCCAAACTTCGTTTAGGAGACTTGATAATTATAATAATAGAGAAACGGGCAAAAAACAATAGGTCGTGCCCGACTACGTCTGGGCCGACATAATAAAAATACTTAATACTAAAGTAATATACATCTCCCCAGTTGAAACTTCGAATTAATAAACCAACAATAGCTCCTTCAGAAGCTATAAGAACAGAATATTATTCATGTATAACTAGAGCATGCCGAAACTGGCGTTGTCGGAAGGGCCCGCAATTTCGATCCTGACACTTTGGGCAAAAGTAAAAATCAGATAAGTGTGGATTCAAATTATGTTTGACACACTAATGTGTTGATACATTAATTTGCTGGATACAGTGATTTCTTGAAGTTTTACCAAACTATATCATTTCTTAGCTTCAGACTAAATATCAAGTCATTTAAAGTTAAAAATCAAAGTATCAGTAAAACAGAAAGTAGTTCAGTGACAAACATAAAAGTCGCTCATACAGAACAAATCATCATTTCCAAGCTTCAGACCAAATTTCAAATCATTCCCTATTGTAGAAGCCAAGAAATCTGTGACGAAAATTTCGTTCATAGAAAAAGAAAATCAAAGTATCGGCAAACAGGAAGTGGATACCTGACGAACTTGAAAATCACTTACACAATAGAATTCATCATTTCCACGCTCCAGACCAAATTTCAAATCATTCCCTATTGCAAAAGCCAAGAAATCTGTGACGAAAAATTTGTAAATAGTAAAAACATCAAAGTATCGGGAAGCAGAAAGTGGACGCTTGACAATGTTGAAAATTGCTTACACAATAAATTCATTATCATCAAGCTTCAGACCAAATTTCATATCATTCCCTATTGTAGAAGCCAAGAAATCTGTGACAAAAATTTCGTTCATGGAAAAAATCAAAGTATCGGCAAACAGAAAGTGGATACCCGATGAACTTAAAAATCACTTACACAATACATTCATCATTTGCAAGCTTAAGACCAAGTTTCAAATCATTCCCTATTGTAGAAGCCCAGAAATCTGTGACGACAAGTTTGTTAATTGTAAAAAATCTAAGTATCGGCAAACAGGAAGTGGAAGTCCGACAAACTTGACAATCGCTTACACGATGAAACTCATCATTTGCAAGCTTCAGACCAAATTTGAAATCATTCCCACTTATACAAGCCAAGAAATCTTTGGCGAAAAAAATTGTTGACGGACGGACAGACAAAGTGAAAACTATAGGGCACCCGCATCTCGATGCGGGACCCTAAATATCTAATTGAATGTAAAACATGACGGTTTTAATGTCCTGCCTATAATTTCAGTTTTATATTTCAATAACACATAACAGAATGACAGAGGGCTAATTATTTACAAATTGTGCAATCCACTCGTGCATGTCCAAAAGAAATATATTTTTGGATGAATACTTAAAAAAAAGAACATTTTCTAGCTTAACTGACCAAAAGTACCATGTGAGTATTATAACCGGTATTGTCGGCACCAGCTTTCTTTTTTAAAGATCTTTTCTAAAACTGTAAAACAGTATTAACCGAACTTGGTCAGAATCATTATATATACTTTCAAGTTTGTGATTTTAAATCAAAAGGAGAAAAAATATTGCCGCTGTCACTTAAAATAGAACAAGAGGCTCTCAAGAGCCTGTATCGCCCACCAAGGCCATGACTGACACATTAAGTCAAAATAATCCCACTGTTAAGAGTCTCATTTTCAAGTTTATTTATTGAATTGTAGAAACTTTATTGTTTATAGACATTTATGACAAAGATTGGCCAAGTAGTTTCAGAGGAGAAGATCTTCAAAAAATATATGGGTCCAATGTTAAGCCACGTTAACCACTGGCAGCCATCTTGGATGTGATGCCAACATGCCGGACACTTTTTTGAACGGGGGCAAAGTTAAGTCTTTAGTGACAGAGTTTCGTGCCAATTGGCGAAGTAGTTTCAGAGGAGAATATTTAAATACATTTCCCCATAGGGTCCAATTGTAAACATATTCCCCGCCGCCCGTCATCTTGGATGCTATGCGGACATGCCGGACACGTTTAATTAAGGGGACCAAGTAGGAATTATTGTGACTAAGTATGATTCCATTTGGCCATGTACTTTCAGAGGAGATCTTTAGATATGTTTCCCCATAAGGTCCAATGTTAAAACCAGTAGTCCGTGGG
>MJUU01041641.1:153870-168046 GCA_002080025.1 Modiolus philippinarum
GGGGGGGGGTGCACGGGGGGTTATTCCAGCCCATGGACTACAGGTTCCCCGCTGACGGCCATCTGGATACGATGCAGACTTGCCGAAAGTATTTTTTTCAAAATGGGCCACGTTTGGTTCCAAATGGCCCAGTATTTTCAGAGGAAAAGATTTTTGCATAAGTTTGTGACAGAGTTCCCCGCTGGCCGCCATCTTAGATAACATGTTGTCTTGCCGGGCAAATTTCCTTAAAGGGGACCACCCAAGGACTATTATGACCACGTTTGGTCATGATAGTCCCAGCAGTTTCAGAGAAGAATATCTTTGAATACTTTCCCATAGGGTCCAATGTCAAAATCATGTCCCCTCGGCGGCCATCTTCAATATGCTACGGACTTGCCTGACACATTTTTTAAAGGGGTTTCCTAAGGACCTCTGTGACCAAGTTTGGTTCCAATTGGCCCAGTTGTTTCAGAGGAGAAGATCTTTGTATATAGGGTCCAATTTTCGACAAATATCCCGCAGGAGGCTTTCTTGGATGACATGTGGACTTGCTGCTCACTCTTTGTCAAGTGGACCACCCAAGGACTATTGTGACCAAGTTGGCTCCAACTGGCCCAGCATTTCAGAGAAAAAGATCTCTGAATGCTTTTCCATAGGGTCCAATGTTAAAACCACGTTCCCCGCTGGCAGCTATCTTTGATATGATACGGACTAGTCGGACACATTTTTCAAAAGGGTCCACCTAAGGACCATTGTCACCAAGTTTGGTTCTAATTGGCCCAGTAATTTCAGAGAAGATCTTTGAATATAGGGTCAAATTTTCAACAAAGATCCCCGCTGGCGGCCATCTTGAATGGCGTGCGGACTTGCGGGACACATTTTGTAAAGGGGACCATCAAAGGACTATTGTAACAAAGTTTGGTTCCAACGCGCCCAGCGTCTCAGAGGAGAAGATCTTTGAATACTTTCCCATAGGGTGCAATGTTAAAACAACCATCTCCGCTTGCGCCCATCTTGGATACGATACGGACTTGCTGGACACATCTTAAAAGGGTCCAACTTAAGGCCATTTTGACCAAGTTTGGTTCCAATTGGTCTTGTTGTATCAGAGAAGAATATCTTTGAATATAGGGTCCAATGTTCGACAAAAGTCCCGCCTGGCGGCCATCTTGGATGACGTGCTGATGCCGGACACATTTTTAAAAGGGACCACCCAAGGACTATTGTGACTTAATTTGGTTCAAATTGGTGTAATGGTTTCAGAGAAGATCTTTGAGTGCTTTCCAATAGGGTCAAATGTTAAAACCGTGTTCCCCGCTGACAGGCATCATGGATATGATACGGACTTGCCAGACACATTTTAAAAGGGGCAACCTAAGGACCATTGTGGCCAAGTAGTTTCAAAGGAGAAGAACTTTAAATATAGGGTCAAATTTTCAACAAAGATCCTGCTTGCGGCCATATTGAATAGTGCGCGGACTTGCCGGAGACATTTTTAATAGGGACCGGTTTCATAGAAGAAGACGTTTGAATGAAGAGTTTACGACGGATGGACGACGGACGAGAGACGACGGTAGACGGATGCCAAGTGATGGCAAAAGCTCACCCTGGCAAAGCCAGGTGAGCCGAAAAAAAGGAGTAAGTTGATGTCAATTGCTCAAAAGTCCGTTACGGATATTAAAACACTGACAAGGTAAAAATGAAAACAATCATAATATTGGTTATCACATTAATGATAAAACAAGTTTAATAAAAGTTGAACGCATGTATTTTAAGTGGCGTTTTTGCTATTCCGGATTTTGCTCTGTCCATCCTTTTTTCAGAATTTCAAAATTATAGTCTTCCTTTGTTGCTCACACCAAAGGTGAACACGATCGCTTGTTAAAATTTAAACCCCCACCATCCCCACACTACTACCATGAACAATTTGTGCTGCTGCTGTTTTGTTATATTTTCCAGAATGGTTGTACCTTCATTTTAATGCGTTTTAGTACTGATTGATCATTCTGTGAACTATCAACATGACTGGATAATGATCGGGGATAACGATGGACATTTAATATATATCTTTAGAGACATTGGTTACCGTGTGTTAGCCTAGAAACATGGTGAATTCAAGTGGACATTCAAATACAAGTACCGTTAATGGCGTATATATTGAACATTATCTTTTGTTCTCGGAATATTCAAATACAAGTAATGGTGTTTTTGTTCCCGGAATATTCAAATACAAGTAATGGTGGATATGTTGAACATTAACTTTTGTTCTTGGAATATTCAAATGCAAGTAATCGTATATATATATAACAATAACTTTTCTCTCTGAGTGATGTATTCGCACGGATTTTTTTTTTTGCGATTATTTCTTATTACAACTATTCATAATTCAACCTATACTATGTCACAGAAAGTGATGGTGATTTAGTGATCTAGCCAAATTTAAACAATCGTACATGCGTATATCATGTCTCCAGCTAATTAATAATTTGTAATTGTTTGTTTTTCAATATGTGTTAAAATAAAATGTTTGTCGCTTTTTGTGTTGGCAAGAGGAAAGTGAGGGCTACGACTCCAGAATTCTGCGTTAGACCATATATTTTATTATCGACCAGTGGTACCACTGGACTGGTTAATAAGTGTTAGGCTGGCTCCTGTTTCACCAGAGCGGCCGGTTCATTTCTGGTACCAGATTTGAATTTTTGTCTACCCTTTAGACAAACGGGGTATGAATAGTGATACATATGGCCTAGTGTAAGTGGGGGGGGGTCGTGCTCCTCCTTTTTCTCTGTTAGGTGACACAGAGGAATTACTGTTCTATTGTTACCAGAGGGACACCTACTTGCCCGTTCACATATTTTTGGCAGTTTGTATCCTCTTGTCATATCTTGCCTACATGTAAATTGCAGCCGTGTTTCATCCATAAAGTTTTTATTTCATTTACAGTTCCAATCTTTTATTAAAACCTAAATACCCTGCAATTTTGAAGAATCCTATCTCCGAACTATTTCTCTTTTTGGATTTTTTAAATTATTACTGTACGTGTAATAAATTGAAATAATGGAAGATAGAGACAAAGATTACATTACATTTTCAGTATAAAGAGATCTACACGCCCTGCAATTTAGAAGCAAATCTAGTGACACACATAGGAGTCAATGACTTTGTGATAAATTTTCGCAATTTTGGATAGATTATCAGCTTGAACTACAAAAATGTTGAGCTTATCAAGCACCATTATTAATGCATTTATCTGGCAGGTTCGCATATATATCATCCTTCATGGAAACAAAGTTTAACGTTAGACCTTACACAAAAACCTTGTAAATTGTTATTCTTGAAAACCGTCTGGATTTCGATCTTCCTTCGGTATTCTACTGCTGTTGTTTAATACATCTAACTGATATTTACATTTCATCCTTTCAGAAAATACTAAAAATTATTTAAAACGGCTTTATTCATTAAGTTGATAACAACTAATGGCAGTCTACCAAATTTGTGATTTTACTACTTATCATTTAACTAAGATGGTGGCCACGTGAGAAATAACATGGGACTTTGTGGGAAACCCATATTAGAATATAAGACAGATGAGCAATACAGGTTCATGTGAAACCATGTTTAATAAAGCTTATTGTATGTTTTACCTTTTTTAAGGAAATGGCTTTTATCTGATATAAAGTGGATTAACATAAGCAAACAGTTATATCTATATCATTATTATTGTTCCATATAAAAAAAATCCGGCATATCATGTATCCCACTCATCACATTCAAAATATGCGAGTCAAATACGACGTGAACAGTCTCTTGCTGCCTTAATATAATATTTTTATACTTAGTTCAAAGAGGACAATTCTTATATTAAGTAACAACTCATATTAAGTGGATGAACTCATCAGTGACAACAAAATACTTACTACAAACATTTATATCCACATAGTTGCTTTCATCTGGCTTACATGCAGGAAGGTTCCTCAGTATGTTACAAAACCTAGGACATTTGTTGTATGTGGTGTTACTCAATTCTATTCTATTGGTCAATATACATTCATATCTTCCTGCATGGCCTGAATTGATATTGTCAATAAAATATGAAGTTACGCCTTGTTTTGAATTTACAATCTCTCCTCTATGTTGTTGATCTTTAGTTTGCCAGATGACTAATTTGACTGGTAATATTGATGCATATTCACATTTAATTTCAAGCTTTTCTCCTTCAATAACTGTTGTAGGTTTTCCATGTTTTTTAGATATAATAAGATCCTTCCTATAAATTACCTCAATGTTTTTTACACAAGGCCTGCCTATAAAATAAATTTAAATATAGTAAATAACATGAGTCAGGTGTGTTTGCTCTAATTGATAGCTGTCTTTTTAGATAATTTCCATATTCACCTTTGTAGGTATGGTAATGTTCCAAATATACGTTGCCATTGCCACCTTATCTGGTGCAAATAGAGATAAGAATTTAATCTAGATAAGGGGAAAAGTTTCAATGCTTTTAGCCTAAAGGCTTTAGAGAAAAACTCTGAAGAATCTTGCAATCAGGATCAAGACTTATTTTACATTCAATTTGTACCAAATACGGAATTTATGTAAAACATAACATCTATGCATTATCCCTGTAAGGTTCCATCATAATTGGTTTCGTAGTTTCCAAGAAAACAGTGGCGGGCATAATATATTTCGTTGAAAACTAATTAACTTGATTAAAAATAAGAAATCCAGGAGTAAAAATAAACTTAATTACAGAAAATGGTATTGATTGACACAAAGCAATGAGATGGCAACTTTGTATGATCATGTAGTAGATTTAACATCACACCAATTAGCGAAACAAATTTAGCACAATTTTAAATTCGCTTCTCTAATTACGTTGCTTCCATTATAGCAGTATCAAGTAAATGTTAATACTTAACAAATTAATTTAGCATTAGATTAAACAATGGTTGGATTTATGTTCCATCTAGTGTAGTAAAAACAATATTTGTAACATAAAATCACCGAGTCCTATCCCCTAGTGACCAACTCAAAAGCCACGAGATGTATTGTCTCGTAATGAATTGTAAAGATGATGTGCAGTATATAGTGCATATTTGAAAATTCCGTTATGTTGAGTAATATGTGTTCTGTGATGCCAAATAGGGGCATTGAAGCTTCAACTTCATATATAGAGAGCTAATAATATGTTATGTTCGCAATATATTTCATGCATCATAAAAGCATCTGGGTTTTTCTACCTTTATGAAGCTGACGTAATCAAAATGTTAGAATTTTTTATCGACAATATTTTTGTCGAATTCGGAGGTCGTGTTTTCCAACAGACAAAAGGGATTCCTATGAGAACAAACTATACGCCGCTTTTAGGTGACCTTTTCCTTTACTCGTACGAGGCCAAATTTTTACAAGGGCTTATTCAAAGAAAACAAAAACATTTAGCCCAGTCCTTTTATTTCAGCTTCCGCTACATAGACGATGTACTTTCTCTTAATAATCCTAAATTTAAGGAGTATTTACATCAGATCTATCCAAATGAGCTTGAAATTAAAGAAACAACTGAAACACCTTCTTCAGCTTCGTACCTAGATCTTTTATTTTATATTGACGAAGATGGACGTTTAAAATCTAAGCTATATGACAAGCGTGAGGATTTTAATTTCCCAATTGTGAACTTTCCCTTTCTTAGCAGCAATATATCTACCTCTCCAGCCTATGGGGTGTACATTTAACAGCTGATTTGTTACTGTCGAGCATGTAGTTTGTACAGTGATTTTTTTAACAGAGCAAAAACACTGTCCCAAAAGCTGCTTAGTCAGGGATTTGTTCAACCTTTGTTAATTTCATCCCTCAAGAAATTCTATGGCCGTCACCATAGCATCATTGAAAGATATGACGTGTCAGTATCAAAATGAAAGTGGACATTTTCAGCTAGATTCACGTCTTCCCGGATTTGACTACCGACTTTGACATTTTCTCGGATTGAATAACTCACAGTGTGACGGGTGCTGTTAACAGAGCAGGACATGTGTGTACCTTTGTTTTGAATGTTGTAATTTCTGTTTCTGTGCTTCGAATCTGTCTAACGTCATTGTTTTTTTTTGTCTAACGCCATTGTTTTTGTGTCTAACGTCATTGTTTTCTGTGTTCTCGTTTTTGCCCTGTCTTTGGACTCATCAGTGATCTTCTGCTTTAACATTTGCAGATTGAATTAATGTATTTCATAATACTTTATTAAGAACCATACAGCTATTCAATGCACGAATTTCGACCTATTCTTTTAAATCTGTATAATGTATCAAAGTACATGTATTTACTTAATTGCTGCTTCGGCTGATTTCAGTCAGCAATTTTAATAAGTATAATGAGTGATTTAAATACCGTTTTGTACATTCTTTGGCTATTTTATCTTTTTTGATAATATATCTGTTGCTGTTGTCTTATTTTGACCAGTTTTTTCTGTACAATTCAGCGTTTTGGTGTGTTATTTTCTAGCCATATCTCCCTTATTGGTGATCGATGCAACATCAGGTTTAATAAGGCGTTAGTGTGTAACAACGTTATAGTAGCAGTATTATAACATTATATATAGTCGTCTGAAGTGTGTGACAACTCTACATTCTATACATGTCCAATGGACTACATCGTAAAACATTGTAGGGGCTTGATAAATTATTTATATTTCCGTCTTAAGATCAGCTCAACATTGTTGTCGGTGTGAGTCGGACCATCGCTGTTGTTACATCTATGGCAACACTGCCGGCAATTCGTCAAGCGCCCTAGACCACTCGGTCATCTAAGCTATAATAAATATAGCTTTCAGGAACCAAGTGATACCTCCTTGTAGGTTTAAAGTAAGTGAGAACCGAACCGTCAATCCAAAAGCGAACAATCCAAGGACAATGGCAACACCAGAAACAAAAAAGGGGAAAAAACAGACACAACATGGGTACGGCACAGAAAAGAAAAATGAAGACACACACACACAAAGATGAACAACACGGACCCATTAAAAACCATGGGTGAGATCAGGTGCACCGGTAGAGTTAGCATCTCCTGCTTCTTATAAGACACCCGCCGTGTTGAACATGTCAAATCCGGTAGTAAAGTCAAATCCGGTAGATGAAACAACAATAAGCTTTAAATGGAAAGATCTGTTGTCATGTGGGAAACAGATATCCCATAGCGGTCCACAAAATGGTGATGTCGACCGTAAAACTTCTGCAGGGATGACTTCAAGTTTTGGGTAACATACCCTTGTTGAAGTAGCCTATTTGTGAGCAACCGGACTCTATCAAGGAAGTCACTGTATCGAACACAGGCTCTTGAATAGCGAATGAGCTGGGAGATGTAAACTCCATATACCGGCGCTGTTGGGATGTTGCTACAAAGAAAAGGGAAGTTTACTATTGGAAAGGTGGAAGTCATCGCGTTTGTTGTACAGCTTAGTTTGAAGTCTCCCTCTGTTGTCAATTTCAAGGTGAAGGTCAAGGAACGAGGCTGATGTAGAAGTGTCTGTGGTATCCTTAATTTCGAGCTCTTTTGGATAGATCAAATGAAGAAAATCACCAAAGCGAGGGTTGTTTAACGACAAAATATCATCTATATAACGGAAGCTAAAATTGAAGGATTGTGCCAGTTTTTTATCTTTATTTTGAAGAAGCCCTTCGATGAATTCAGCTTCATAAGAGTGAAGAAACAGATCGGCTAGGAGAGGCGCACAGTTTGTGCCCATAGGAATTCCGATAGTCTGTTGAAAAACAAGTCCCCCAAACTGGACAAATATATTGTCGATCAGAAACGCTAACATTTTAATCACTTCTTCCTCTGTATATTTTTTCGCCGATTTGGAGTCATGTTTCACAAAGTAGGCTTGTTCTCTACCTACAACAATGTACCTATATCTTCGTTCACCGTTCTTACGTGAGAAACATCTATGAATCAAACCTTTCAGCCGAGATTTTAGTTGTTCATGAGGAATAGTAGTGTAAAGTGTGGAGAAGTCGAAAGTTTTAATGCTGTTACAGTGTGATAATGATCAAGAGTTTAAAATGTCAAGTAGATCTTTGGAGTTTTTCAAAATCCACATTTCATTTACACCGCTTCTTGAAAAGCAAGTATCACAGTATTTTGGAAGGCCCTCTTTAACAGCTGTCAAGATGGAGGTTAGCAATTTAGATATAGGTTTTGTAGAGCATTTGGCAGATCCAGCGATGTATCGTTCTTTGTATGGGCATTTGTGTAAATTAGGTACCCAGTACAAAGAGGGGAGATCTGTGTCTTCATCCTTGGTGGAAATCCCGAAGGAAAGCAAAACAGATTTATGGTTCTGTAATATCTCCTCTGTAATATCTGGTCATAATATAGAGTTGTAACGAAGTACATATTGTATAGGAGCTCAGTACAGATAAGCTGCGATGAAGTATGAAAATAGGAGAGAGGATTTGTCGGCACAAAAAGTTATTATTTTTATATAGTCGTCTCTAGTATGTTACAACTCTACATACTTGAATATGTAAGATTGCGGAAATGCAGTTTTCGGATTATATTAGGTAAATATAAATGTCACAATAAAATATACACAAAATCATTGTTCCGTTGACTTTCTAAACTAGAAGATCTCAAGAGCCTGTAGCTCCCCTGGTCTTAAGCAAGCAAAGACAATAACCTCAATGATAAGGGGTCTCGTTTTCTAGTGTGATAATAAACCTAGATGTATTATGACCGACTGTATCAGAGAAGATGATCTGTGTTTTCATTTCCCTTAGGGTCCTATGTTATACTATGCTTCGCGTTGGTGGCCATCTTGGATCAAATGTGAACTTTCTGGACACATTTTTCACAGTGGGCCATTAAAGGACCATTGTTACCAAGTTCGATTCAAATAGGAAAAGTAGTTTCAGAGGAGAAGATCTCTGAATGTTTTCCCATAAGGTCCAATGTTAAACTAAGTTCCCCGCTGGAGGCCATCTAGGATCCGATGGGGTCTTGCCGGACATATTTTTAAGGGATCAACTAAGGACATGTACAGATGTGACCAAGTATGGTTTTGATCGGACAATTAGTCATAGAGGAGATCCTTGAATGCTTTTTCCTTAGGGTCCAATGTTAAACTAAGTTCCCTGCTGACAGCCATCTTGAATCTGATAGGGACTTGCATGATACATTTTTAAAGGGGCCAGCTAAGGACAGTTGTGACCAAGTATGGTTCTAATTGGCCAAGTAGTCTCAGAGGAGAAGATTTTTTAATGTGTTTTCCCATAGGTCCAATGTTTAACTATGTTGTCCACCACTGGCCATCTTGGATCTGAAGGGAACTTGCCGGACACATTTTTCAAAGCGGACCAACTAAGGTAAGTTTTGACCAAGTATGGTTCCAATTAGCTAGGTAATCTCAGAGGAGAAGATCTTTGAATGTGTTTTCCCATATGGTCCAATGTTAAACTAAGTTTGCCACTGGTGGCCATCTTGGGTGAGGTCCACAACTTCCATCATAAAAATAATATGCAGTCCATGACATTTCTGCTTTAAATCTTCACATCTACCTCAAATCTATTCAAATACCAGGGAAAATGTATAATGTTACAAAAAATGACTAATAAAGGACTATGACTCCTCTATATGTATTCAGATTTTCTTCAAAATTAATAGGTGGGTAGATTTTGATATGCTCAACATTTAAGTAATTAAAGTTGACCTTTATCTGTTATAGTTTTTTTTGAAAAAAAAAAAAATATTAAATTTTTTTAAATTTCGCGGGAAAAGTGCAATAACTCCAAGATGGGTTTTCGGATTTTCTTCAAAATTGAAGGGCAGGTAGATCTTGTCATGCTGATAACTATTATTTCGTTATTTTGTTATTTTTGTAATGATGTTTAAGTTATTTGCCAAATATATCAATTAACCCCTATGTGTGATATTTTTAGTAACGGCAGCCATGTTGTTTGGTCATCAGACTAATCGTACACGATTTTAAATCAAGATACCCTGGTTATAGTTCAGGCCAAGTTTGGTTAAAATTGGCCTAGTGGTTTTAGAGGAAATGATTTTTTAAAAAGTTTACGACGGAAGGACGAACGGACGGACAGACGACGGACGGAAAGTGATGGCAAAATCTAACATGGACTTTTAGGCCAGGTGAGCAAAAAATGCAAAAAGTAACAGTCTGGCCTTCCGGTTTTACTGTTCAAATGCATAGCTACTGGAATACTGACGTGTCAACGGTAACTAACGTCACAAGTCTTCATAGAAACATGGAATGTAACCCATGAACAATATAATTTTACATGTGCATCTGAAAACTTAATATACACATGTAAGTTATAACGTGCTGCGGATGCCGAGAAAACTACATCGGGTAAACAGGATCATCCTTTCGTCAACGTATGACAATCCACAGACAGCAAATACGAGATCCTTCAAGCCGTCAAATTCCAGTTAGTGGATATATAGATACTTGTGCAAAACAACAAGTTCCAAACTTTTATTATTTCCTTTATACAAATTATCCGATGATGCAACTGAACAACAGCGTATAAACAAGGAAAACATTTTCTTAAACAAATATAAATCGAAACTTAATAAAATTTAATCTTTCGTACTTAAAATATTAAATATTAATAATATTTTTGAAATAAGTACAAAACAACTCTATATTGTTGATGGGTAACGTCCAATGAAGACTTGTGATATCTGTAAAGGGTTTTCATTTTTATCTCGAAGCCATGAAAATCACGTGTGCCTTCAAGCCTATTAACAGCTCTAAAAGATGATCTTCGTGCTTCCGTTAAAATATAGTGCGCAAGTTTCTTTCAAAATCATATACATTGTGTTTTTAAGTTATATTTCTTCATTTTCTTGAGTGGAATACGGTGTTGTTTTATTAAATTGAAAACAATATGCATGTTTATCAAATTACTCGTTTTTTTATATTGCGTCTAGGATCAACCAAAGACGCATATTTATATAAATATACTTCTTTGAGTAGTATATAGCGGCACTTGAGAACACTTTTGTCGTAGAGCATTCTTTGTAAAATATTTTATGGCTGTTTGATTTTTTCCCTCCCGATTCCTGGTCCGGAAATCGTTTCCGTTCCGGAACCGAGAAGTGTCTACCATATTTAGTATGTCGCTGACCTTTGGTCTCTCAACACCTATGTCTTACCTTTAGCCTTGGTCTCACCTGTCTATTGTCATAGGTCATGCTCTGTCATTGGCAAATATTGGTCTCGCCCTATCTCCATTCAAGGTTCTTTTATAAGTCTCGCCCTATCTCCATTCAAGGTTCTTTTATTAGTCTCGCCCTACCTTAATTCAAGGTTCTTTTACTAGTCTCGCCCTGTCTCCATTCAAGGTTCTTTTATTAGTCTCACCCTACCTCAGTTCAAGGTTCTTTTATTAGTCTCGCCCTACCCAATTCAGGATTCTTTTATTAGTCTCGTCCTATCTCAATTCAAGATTCTTTTATTGGTCTTATCTTTGATCTCATGCTAACTCTAACCTTTAACCTTACACTTATCCTTGTACTAACCCTAACCTTACACTTATCCTTGTACTAACCCTAACCTTACACTTATCCTTGTACTAACCCTAACCTTAAACTTATCCTTGTACTAACCCTAACCTTACACTTATCCTTGTTCTTACCCTAACCTTACACTTATCCTTGTACTAACCCTAACTTTTCTGTTGCTAGATCAGTAATGTTGTGTTTGTTCACGACTAACCCTAACAATTCTATTTGCAGTTTTTTTATATCTCCATAATTACTTTCCATTTTCAAACTTGTTTGAGTTTTCTCTTTTTTATCTCTAACCTAAGTTGCTATGAAAACTTTTTATTTTTTCTTTGTTTACTTGATTATTATTTTGTTTTAGTTTTTCTAATATTCTGCAACTATTGAAGTTATCTCTCTAACCCAAACCTTAACGCTAACCCAAGTTCTTATGACAACTCTATATTCATTCATTATTTATTTTTCGAATATCATTTTAATATTCTCATGTTATCCTCTTTTTATCCTACTTCAAACCGTAACCTAAGTTGCTATGGCAACTCTATTTACATTTTTTTTATATTTGAATGTTATTCCGTTATTTTATTACTTCTATTATTCTCTTATTTAATATTATTATTTTTTTTTATTTGTTACTTATTTTTCATTATTATTATTATTTTATATATTATTTCATTTCCTTTTATTATTTTTATTATTCATTTATTAGTTTCATTTTCTTTATTTTATTCATGTATATTCTTAATTATTTATTTATTCATTATTCTTATTATTATTTTATTTATTTTTCTAATTCATTTTTAATTTATTGTTTATTATTTATTTTGTATTTACTTTTATTATTTGATTTATTTATTTTCTGAATTATTTTATTAAAAATTTTATTATTACCTTTATAATATTTCTATTTATTAATTAATTTTGTTTTTAATTTATTTTTTATTATTCATGTTAATTTTTCATTTACTATTATTTTTTTTAACAATATTTGCAATATTTATTTATAATTTTTCATTATTATATTTATTTATTTGATTTTTATATTTTCATTCTTAATTTATTGTTAATTTCTTTTTTTTATTCTTTTATTATTATTTTATTATTTCATTATTATTTTCACTATCTGTTAGTAAATTTATTGATACTTTTAATTAATTAATAGTTTAATAATTATTTTTGTTATTACTTTTATTATTATTTTATTTCTACTTTAATTTATTTTTATTTATAAACTATTATTATTATTATTACGAATATTTATAATTATTTATTTTATTTATTATTTTTTATTACCTTTTTTTTAATTTTTCATGATTATTTTATTTATTCATTTATTTATTTTAATGTTATTTCGATTTCGGCTAATTATTAGATATCCCAATAACTTTATGATTTTTTTTTTCAACCTCAACTACTTAACCCTTACTTTCATTAAATTTAACTCTAACCTGAACATCGGTGATTATAACCTTATCACTAATCATTTATATATATGTAATCCTAACCCAAAAGATTTAGATAATACCTATTTTAAACATAAAAATCATTTTATTTATTAATTAATGATAACCTAACATAAAGCTTTCAAACAAAAACTAACGTAAATAATGGTATCATCCCCAATGATGAAATTAGTTTTACCCTAACAAAAGTAACTCTAAACTAAACTGAACTATTCTCTAATAATGTATAACAATACCCATACCTCTAATCTTGGGCACGAGCAAAGTCTAAGCCATCCCTAACCCTAATCCTTTTTCATAACTTAACCCTTACCCTTATCAGATCTGTTGTCCTAACCATACTGATGGATATCATAATTCATTGAAAACACATATGAAACTATGACTAAGAATTAACACAAATCATCAACGACATTGATATAAACTTCAATGACAGAAACATATATGAATTAAAACAAGATATGGAAGCACTTCGGTATGAATGTTAAGAAGTGGAAGAAGAAAATAAACTTCCAAGTGAAAACAAATTGATATTAAAGATAATATAAACTACAAATACAAACATAAAGATTATCATGAAGTAATAGAAAATATGAAAATAAATTGATATTAAAGACAATATAAACTATATACAAATACAAACATAAGGAGTATCATGAAGTTATAGAAACTACGAAAACAAATTGATATTTAAGACAATAAGAACAATACATAAAAGCCCAAATGGTTAAAGATCACTTGAATTGACACAATATATGAAAATACACTGATATGAACATCAAACACAATAACAACTGTTGAAACCTTAACATTGAGTGATACAACATATGAAAACACACTGATGTGAAAAACAAATATAAACAGAAAGGTTAATATATCAAAATGAAGTGATACAACATATGAAAACTCACTGATAAGAACAAATACAAATAAAGACGTCTACACATGAACATGAAGTGACACAAACTATAAAAAACTAATCGACACTGTAGACAATATCAACCACATATGAAAGCATTAATGTTAAATCATGAACATTAACTGATACAAGATATGGAAACTAATCGATGTGAACACAAAATACAAGTAGAAATGTTGAACTATGAACATAAACTGACACAAGATATGTAAACATATGAACATTGACACGAATGCCAAAACACAAAACTTAACGTTAAGTATGAACACAAACACAACAATAAATGACAACATAATGT
>MJUU01041642.1:9931-24538 GCA_002080025.1 Modiolus philippinarum
AAAAAAGCCTGGCATAGTGTACAGCGGGAAAAATAATCTGTCCCGTGTAGCGGGCCAAAAAAATTTCCCGGCTCGGGTAAAAATCCGAGGCCCCCAATTGAAAGGATATAGTTTTTTTTATTTTAATACTTTCAATAGACGTTATCGATTTTTTTTTAATTAACACAACCGAGTAACATGTACAACCCCTGTATCATGTTATTTTGCCAATAAACAATGTCACCTGTGTAATAAGGTGTGACATTTAAATTGTCCACACGTGGCTGCAACAATTTATGTTTCGGTGAAATAAAATATTTGTATAATTTCGTCTGAATAAGCTAAGAATGTGGTCAAATATTTTTTTTTTTTGCAACTTAATGTTGACTTAAATTTTCTACTCCTGCCTGGAAATTTAAAATCTTTGGTTCATTATTTATTTCTATTATATAGTTTTTTGGTATAATTCTGTTTTACTTTTAATTAAATAATCCAGTATAAATAAAAGCTGGTATTTCATTGAAGACATTATTTTCTTTTCAGTAAATTTGCACTTACTTTTTATTTTATACAGGAAATAATTGATTGTTTGACAATTTGTATTTTTCATCAAAAAGTTGTGGAAATAATCAAATTAAAAGCTGAAACTTACGTATTAATATTTCTATTTGTTATTTATAACTATTAGTTTTGGATTCAGAAAAAGAGAGTCTATATATATACATGTACATGAATCTAGCACAAATACGGTAATACTGTGATCGACTGTGACTGCCTGTCACAACTCACCACAGTGCAGGACAGTACAAGTGAAACTGTAACAATCCGGGACAGTGCATGACAGTAGTCGTAAATACTGTCATTTACTGCGAGTAACTGTTACAGTACTGGACAGTTAATCACAGTACATGGGTATTACTGTTAATGACTGTCCCCGATTGGCACAGTTCTTGACAGTACTTAATAGATATTTCACAGTACTACCACAGCAGAGAACAGTGAATGACAGTTAAAAAATCACTGTTCCTGGTATGGACAGTACTTTTTTCTGTTCATAGGTGTGAGGTTCCCCACGGTGTTGAAGACCGTACGGTGACCCCTAGATGCTTTGTTTTGGCTCGTTTTAACCTGGATATGGGATGTTGTCTCCTTGACATTTACACCCCCCTTTTCCTTTCTTTTTCATATTTCATATATTTGGTGGGGATAGATTAATAAGTCGGTACTATCGAGGAACTCCTGTGGAAAAAGTTGTATTACAATACGACTACAACTACTAATTGAATAAGGGTGGTAAACATAATGTATTTTTGCCGTGTTGAAACGAAGTTGAACACGCCTATTTGTTTTGTATTGCGGGCAGGCGGGCGTGCGTGCGTGCGTGCGAGCGGGTGTCAAAAATTGGTTTCCGGTTGATAACTCAAAGAGTTGACACCAAATTGAAATGAAACCTGTTTCCGGATGATATCTCAATTAGTTTAGATCTAGTTGAAATGATAATTGGGTATATTGTTGGATACCAAGAGGGGAGGAACCCTATAGATATTCGAGAACAAAGGTCAAAGTCCCAGTGACCAAAAATAGTTTAAAAGTTTCAGTAAAATTTGTTTTTTTAAATGATAACCCAAACAGTTTTTATCCAATGGAAATGAAGCTTTGACATATTATTGAATACTAGAAGTAGAAGAACCCAATTCATTTTGGAGAAAGTATGTCAAAGGTCAAGGTCACAGTGACAGGCAATAGATTGAAAATTTCAGAAAAAAAAAATGGTTTCTGGACAATAACTCAACATTATCTACATCCAATTAAATTGAAACTGTTATATATTGTTAAGTACTAGAAAGGAAAGAATTATTTAGTGAAAGTAGGTAAAAGGTCAAGGTCATAGTGACAGAAAATGGATTGAAATTTTCAAAAAACTATTTAGTTTCCGAATGATAACTCAAAAAGTTTACATTTGATTCAAAGACATTTTGGTGTTTTCTTTGCTGCCAGATATTTTAAAAACCTTTATTGATTGAAATTGTAATCAGTTCAAAGAAGAGGTCACAGTAAAATGCCAAGATATTTGACAGTAACTAAACAACATTAAATTTGACCTTTTTGAAATCTTAGAATTTAGGATGTTATCTAGGAAAGAAAATAGGAAATTGTAGATGCTCGTAAAATTCAAGCTTGTAAGATACCTATGGATACTATAATTCTACAAATGCCAGCAATTTGTCCGAATAAACATAAGTCGTGCAAACTATGGCTAAAGCAACAACCAAAATATTGGCAAGCAAAAGGTCGCGGCATGACAGACCTGAACATGGCTTACATGTTGCAATTATCATTATCATTATCAACCGAAGACCAAATATTAAATCATTCACATTTCAAACAGTTTCTTGAACAAGTAATTATCCACATTCTTGGAACTGTTCGACCCATCGGCATTGATTTGTAGTATATGTGTTCATATTTTCAATGTCCTTTCACCGATACTATTAATATGAAAAGAAAAGGACATAGCTGTGCAAGAGGCACATACTACTTAGTTTTAAGCAAACTTTTAAAAATGTACATAAAACAAGTTTTCAAATATTTTTTTTTTCAGGTCATGCCGAAGTACTTACTGACTACTGGGTTGGTGATTTTACCCTTCAGGATTACCAGTTCACCAGCATAGGCATGACCCAGTGGTAATTAATAACAAAATACCTTATTAACTGTAAATTAAGTTTCTGCATATGGTCATTTCGACAATGTCTTTTCAGAGCTGATAAAAGTAAAACATTTGGAAGACCGTAAACCAACAATTTGTTAAATCTAATAGAGAACGATTAACAAAAAGTGTCTAAATGAAAAGCCAAAATCAGATAAGAACAGGTCTATGCAAGAGTGAGATTATCCTTAGTTTTAAGCAAACGTTTCAAAAATTTACATATGACAAGTTTCAAAATAAAATCGGTTTTCGGATTAAAGATGTATGGAAGGTACTTTACCAGAATCGCCCATTTCAATAACTATGTCAACCGGCGGCGGAAAAAATTAGTTTAAAAATGAGTTTTCTTTTATTTCTTATTTATTTAGTTCTTTTTATTTTTTTTTTATTTTTTTTTTTTTTTTTNTATCTCCTTTCTTGCGTTCTCTCTTTACTCTGTCCGCCCCCTTCAAATTGGTTCCAAAGGCATTTTGAATCTAGTATCGAAGGGCGGAGGGGGTCTTTTCCTGGAATCCCGGCTTTATTTTTTTCTAAATCCCGAAATCCCGAACTACAAAGAAACTTAGAGACTGATGAAATCCCGATTCACGATGAATTTATTTCCCGAAATCCCGGGCTTAAATCATAAAAATCCCGAAATACCGGGTTTAAAAGCATATAATCCCGACATCCCGAAAAAGGGCCGACCCCCTCTAGTATCGAAGTAGTACCTGATATACATGTGCAGTTACCTTATTTTTTGTGCTGGCTTTTATTCTCTTTGCTTTGTTGTGGTTAGTTCGTAATTATGTGTTTAGTTTATTTCATACAGCTATGAAATAACTTACTTACAAAATATTCATCTTCTGCGTCGAAATATCTTTAGCAATGGATCCGGATCCGGAGTATTTCGAGGTGTAAAACAAATTCGATCTATTGTTTCGTTTACAAGTAAGACACATGTACTTGCAATTCCCGGCAACTAACTTCGGGATAGACCTATCTGAAGACTGAAAACTTGGGATGCAAATGATAAAGCGTTACGAGATGGGCATGCTTTTAGCCACGGTAAATTTGCAAATTCATATTATCTTCTCCAAAAATGTTTAAGCATGTAATCTGTCAAATACACTATGAAAAAACAAAATTAATTCAAATACATTTTCATACGTTTTAGATAAAAGTTCAAGCCACTGTACTTGTCACTTGTGTGCAATTTTTACAGATTTTTTAAGTTTCTGTAGTTTTTTGTTTAAATTCGTTGCACAGCACCTTCAGAACCAAACTAAGCTAACTGCCATTTTGGTGGGAAATTCTGTTACATTGTATAATCGCATTAAAAAATTAGTTGGGTTCTCTATGTTCTTCGGGTAGTATAAACGGATACAAATGTCAGAAAACATACAAGTGTAGCATATATATTTTATTTCATAGGAAGCACATTTATCATAGACCAACTTACAACACGATTTTTGACGATATTTTGGCTTATTTTGAAAATGGTCCAACATAGGAACAAAGTTCGTCGCTGAATAGCTATACTTCTTAGTATCGTCTTCCGGCAGACAGGCTGTTTGTCATTATTCTAATTTTATATAAATTGATGCAATGTACGTTTTACTTCTATTTTTAAAAATATAAAGTTTGATACAATAGCAAAACGCAAAAAGATAATAAAGTTCGAACGATTTGGAAATTTTATATATACAATTGATAAGTTCAGTAAGTAATAATCGAACTAAAATTTCTTGTACTACAACAGTTAATTGCGACGATCTCAACCGAAGATCTGTAAAGTCTTATTTGTATTCGGTCATAAATGTTGGTGTTTATAAAATAACAACAACAGTCTACTTAAGTAAACAAATGCAAAAAAAAGATAATCGCCAGTGCCATCCGTTACAGTAAAAAAGCAACGTCTTCAGTAACGTCGCCGGAAAAACGCATTTTTTTACATCAAAATCTACCATTCAAAGCGATATATCTTAAAAACGAGCACGGTTGCTAAGGACTTTCTTTACATCAATGCATTTGAAATAAATTTTTTAATAAAATATCAAATTTTCAAAAAAAATTGTTGGATAAATAAATTTGCAAGCACGATTTAAGTAAATGTACAATCCGATATTTACGATTTTTCCCTATTTATCCTTTGTAATTTTAGTGTTTTTTGCAGTAAACTTCAAATAGTCATATCTCGAAAATTAAAACGGTGACCCCCCATTTTTTCGATTTTCTGTTATATATTTCCATGCACTATTTGTATATGAAATTTAAAAAAAATCGTTGGAGTAGTTAATTACGTACACTTCGCCTTAATAGAGATGAACCTTCTATCCATGAGAGTTCCATACATTTTTGTAAATAGAGAGAGTTTATGATATGATATATTGATTACAATGAAAATATGTATACGTAACCATGCTATTAACGGAGATATCTAACGAAGTGTTCGGATTGCACATGATTATTTACGGGAAAAGGGAAGTAATTCGCAGCAAAATGGACAAAATATGACATTTCATTATGACGTCACAAAGGAAAAGCTGTCAAATTTCTGTTCCCGTTCGAAAATCAAAACTTACCCGAATCCGACTCTTTTTTTTCAATGCGCAATTAAACTGCGCATCGCAACGGTGGCTATCTACCTTAAATATAAATGCAATTTCTTGTCATCATTTAACTAAAGCTATATCCTTTTGTGTGAGTCTATGGTTATTGATGTTTTGAACATAAATATTTAATCATTTTGTTTAAAGGCATTGTTAGCTTCTTTTTAGTATTCACATCCCACATTCACACATCCCACATAAATGTTGAGGAATACTCAGTATTTTCTACAGAAATTGATATGCCATTTAACAATGCAAAAGTAGCACACTGCCAACTAAACAACGTCAATTAGCTGTCAAAGCAACTAATCACCACTTGCATTTTAATGCTACATCAATGCCTTGGCCGTGCGTCATATTTTGGTCTTTTTGAATCCTAATTTTTGTGTTTTTTCTAGAGGCCCGTGGAGCTTGAAGATTGATAGCGCATCTTAAAATTAAGCAAAGGGACAAGATTTTCCTCCTGTAGCTGATAATATCAACATGATACAAAGTGCAATATCATATCATTTGTTGTTCAACATTTCAAAAAAACTGTTAGGATTGAATCTGTAGGTACATTTTTTTGATTCCCTACTGGTTTCCGGTTTGAAAGAGCAACGGTGAACAATGTATACTTCCTTGCAATATCATGCAAAAACTAAAATTTAAACAAAAGATGTAGTTATCGGGTTTATTTTTTAACATACTTTTTAAAGTAAATTGTCCGTTGAAACCTGACATTGAATCTATGTTCCACACATCTTTCCAAATTAAACTTTGGAATCTTATAAGAAAATTTTAAAATGAATATTTGCTTAATTTTTTTGGGCTATGTTCTGTAAACATGTTTTGTACAAGGTGAATAAGTGTGCATCCTTTGTATCTTAGAGGTTACTTTAACGGCAATATTTACATTTGTATAAACAATTCTAGATTCACAGGTAAACTATGCAATAAATTCGTTATCATTGTACAATTTTCGGTTTTATCTATTTTTGTATTCATTTAACCAAATAATTATTTATTCACATACCGCTCATAATCTGTCTGGGTATCTGTTCACCTAATAAACGTAGAAAAGAAGATAGATAGCTAAAAATCAAACTTATATCAAAATGAAGAACAACAATAAAAGCGTTGTTCCTTTACATGGTTCTACCATGTATTTGTAGACGTTGTCTCATGTACATTTTATCCATATACATTTTTGTTTATTATATAAAAGTATATGTATATACATTTGACAGACTGTACTGAAAATTCAGCACTTGTACATTGATTTCTGTTTGAGGTAATCACCAATAGATGATTTGCCAGTTACTAAAGTTCGTGTTTGTTCTAGTCAAATTTTGTGGTTATTGGGCAAACCTTTAAAGGGAAGTTACTCCTACACCGGACAAACAAACATAAAATGTGCACATTTGTTTTAAAATACGGTCTCCGTGCTTAGCCAGACTGGACAAAGTAATTCCCTATACAATATTCATGATATTCTGCAGTAAGTTAGCATATTTTCGAATTTATAATACTTTCTTAGTCACTGAGAAGGCAGTTCAAGTTAGTACAATTGTTTATTTTTATTACTTGAAACAAGTAGCACTTGACAGCATGGTAAGCGCTTCTTGGGATTGGGTTTTGAATTATGTTGCTGACAAAACGTCGGCTAAAGGTTAAACTTTCATAACTTTTGATTAGAAATTATTTATTTTTTGGTTGGTTTTGACAAGCAGGGAACCATTCTGTCCCCTTTTGATTTTTCAAAAAGTTACCTCCCTTTTGGGTTTTGCTAAATTCATTCTGTTGATTGCAGAACTATTAGTCAAAATAATGTTGCGAAACTGTCCGATACGTTTTTCTATTTAACCATTTATGTTATTTTCGCAGAACGAGTAGAATAATCTATGTAGAGAGATGAGAATAGTTTCTTGACAACATAAGCAACAAATTTTTAATAAGAAAAATTTCCTTATTTACAATGAATACCCTTTACTTTTGAAAAAGACAATGAACTCAAAGCACATGTAAGGAATGTGATTTTTAATTCAAATAGCTATGAGGTTTTTCCATTTAATTACTTGGCGTCTATCGTCTGTCCGTTGTCCGACGTTCGTCGTTAACTTTTCATTCAAAGTTTTTCTTCTCTGAAACCACTAGACCATTGGAACCAGACTCCCAAAGATTGCGATTTTTATTTTAGAACATCCATAAATTTTGAAACTGGGTGCAAATTTACTGTAAACATATTTTATTAATTAATTCATTATATACATATACAAACACTATAATGTAGAACAATATAACAATACAATAAAATAGGATTCGGAAACAAGTTGAAAAACTTATATTAATCCGTTTCCTGGTGAAATAAAATTTACAAATATTAAAGTAATCACAGATTTCTTAATTGAATCACTTAATAAATTAAATTTCTTTTTCTATTTACAATTATTGTATGTATTCAAAAAGGGTTAAGCGAGGAGTTACTTAGTTGGAAAAAAATTCTTTAAATTTTGACAAATAAAAGTAAAAAGGAATAGGAAAAATACACATATTATAACGAAATCTAAGACAATGTAAATAAGCACAAAAGAATAACATTGAAATACATGTACATTACATTTTGTAAACGAAATAAGATTAATCAATATTACATATAAATTGAAGAAAAGAAATTAAGGATTAATGAACACATACAATTTCTGGTGAAGAGTTGAAAAGGAAAAAGAAAAATAGTGGCGAGTTCAAATTACTGTGTACGCAATACTAAAACCGTTCAAAACGTTTGGAGTTTAAGATGAAGGATTGCACTGCCAAGAAAATTTCTGAGTTTCGTTCACAACTAAACTCGGGAGATCCAAACAGTAAGTAAATATCTGAAATATGATATGTGTTATGCCTTTTTGGTGTCATTGACTACCATAACTCAGGTCCCAGTCGTCTAGATATCGACATTGTGGTATATATCTATCTTAATATTAAGTATATAACGTAAAAATATTAATTCTTCTATTTATTTTTTACAACTGTTTAAGTGAACTTAAACAGTTGACATCGAATCCTCCCATGATCCATGGAATCTGCTGTCCGTTCACAGGCTTCACTCTATTTCATTGCTTACTTATAATATCAAATACATTTGATAAATAAACTTTATGAAAGCTGAATAAAAAAAAAGAATTATTAGCTAAAATCAGGGTCAGAAAAACAACTTTGATTGGTTAAATAAAATTCTGAACATCTCTTTCCGTTTCTGATTTGATGAGCCTTAAATGCATACATGTACTTGCGGTTTCCGTTTCTCGTTTCTCTTTTGTTTCCGTTCGATTTTGATTGGAAATTGCAGTTTTCTTGTGATATAATCACTTCGTATTTCGCACGGAAACCATAGTTTTGAAGTCCCCCTAACAAAATTGGTATAAGTTCGTCCAGCGATTTAGAAAAAAGCAAACCGTTCCTTTCGTGCGAAATATGGGATAACTGTATTTTTGTGACTATAGTGTGCCATAGATAACGCCACAATGGAAAATCGAGAAGGCAAAATGACAAAATTGCCGCATCAGACCAAAATATTAAGGAACCAAAAAGGAGTTCCTTCTAAACCAAACATCATTGAGGGTGGATAAGAAGGGGTATGGTCCTGGAATCCCCAGGAAATAACTGTCAAACCCCGTATTTCCGAGAAAATAAAATTTTCAATCCTGATTCCCAAAAAATGACAACACTAATCCCGATCCCGTTAAGCGTTATCCTGTTGAAAAAAATGGCTGATCACGGCGTCACGTAAACGGTTATCCATTCAAATATAGCAAGTATGAATGGGGGTATTTAACTTCCTACATACCTTGTTGATTCCATGTTGCGAGATGCATTTTATATGAAGAGATATGGAGAAAATACAATGAGTCAAAGTCTCTACAAATACATGGTAGACTTCAGCAGTGGAACAACGCTTTTATTTCTCTTCTTCATCTTGAAGTCACCGTTTATACCTTTTATTTTCATACATTATATTTAACTTGAGGCAGACTAACAATGTTCAGTATTAAAATAGACAAAACATTTTATATCTGTAGAAAAATTTGATCTGATTTCAGTTACGTTTGGGGACCTTTCAGAAACTAAATTCCAGACCCTTCGTGAACCTATTAAGAGATCTTTAATCATTGAATATACAAATGTTTCACGTCATTATGAGTCTATGGTAAATGAAGTTGTGAACGTAAATATTTAATTGTTTTGTTTAAATGTATTGTTAAGCTTCTTTTTAGCATCTACATCCAATTCAATACACAAATCATACAATTTCATTTTATCTGAAATATCGGTTGAGGAATACCCCAGGATTTGCAAAAGAAAATGATTTGTCATTTGGTATTGCATTAGTAGCATTAAATAAATCATGACTTCTAACTTAACAACGCAAATTAGTTGTATTGAAACTACTATATTTAACACCTGCATTAAAATTGCTACAACCATGCGTTGGTCGTCAATAATATTTTGTTATTATTAAATACAATACAATATACAATTTTTATTGCTCAAACACATTTACATGAAATGGTTATGGTATCATATTTTTAAATTTGAGTTTTAATTTCAAGTCTGAATTTCTGCGTTTGACAAAGGTTTCCGAAAGCTTGACAATTAAAAGGGCATCTTTAATTCAGGCACAGAGACATGACTTGCCTCCGAAAGCTGACAATAAAACCATATGTTAAGTCTAATATCACACATGTTTTGTATTTTTAGCTCACCTGGGAAAAGGCCATCTGAGCTTTTGCCATCACTCGTCGTCCGTCCATTACCTTTTATTCAAAGGTCTTCTCCTCTGAAACTACCGGGCCAATACAAACCGAACTTGGCCTCAATCATTACCAGGGTATGCACTTTCAAGTTTGTGATTTGTAGACCAAACAATATGGCCGCTGTTACTAAAAATATAACATAGAGATAAATTGCTGGTTTTTTTGCAAATAACTAGAAAACTGTTCAGATATAAAAAAAAAATGGTGGGTAAAAATGATCAACATGATGAGATCTACCACCCTGTAATTATGGAGAATATCCGATTACCTGTCATTGAGTAACTGCCCCTTTTCCTTATTTTTTGTTTTTTTGTTTTTTTGTTTTTTTTTGTTTTTTTTTTTTGTTTTTGATTTTTTTTCTTGTTACTTTTAGTCTTATATATTGAAAATGATAGCAGATAAAGTAAAGTTTAAATAAAAAAAAGGTCAGCATAGTGAGATCTACATGTCTTGCAATTTTGAAAAAAAATCTTATGACCCACATGGGAGTTATGGCTCTTTTTTTCTTTATTTGTTATGATTTTTATAATTTTTACTTTTATTTAAAAAAAATGTTTGAGATAGATGTTAAGTTTGAATTGCAAAAGTGTTAAGCTTTTCAAGGACTACAATTTCTACATGCAATGTAGGCCTAGCATGTTCGCATCTCATCCACGATTGCCGCCAGCAGGTAATATAGTTTAATATAGGACCCTATGGGAAATGCATTCAGAGATCTTTTACTCTGAAACTGCAGGGTTAATTGGAACCAAACTTGGTCACAATAGTCCTTTGGTGGTTCCTATTAAGTTTGTTATTTTTGTGGTTGCACCTCATCCAAGATGGCCGCCAGCAAGGAACATAGTTTTACATAGGGACCCAAAAGGAAATGTGTTTAAAGATCTTCTTCTCTGAAACTACCAAGCCAATTAGAACCAAACTTGTTCATGATAGTCCTCGGTTCGTCCCCTTCAAAGTTTTGATTTTTATGTTTGTGCCTCAACCAAGAATGAAACTGTAACATCTGGTGAACTGATTTATAGTAAGAATGGGTGGTCTTTTGGTTACAATGAATAAAACCAGTCACCAGGTGAGCGATACAGGCTCATGTGAGCCTCTAGTTTTTTTTTAAATTTTGTTGAAAACTAGGGAGTATCTCAGTCATGCAAACCTCTGTCCTTAGCTGGTTTTGACTTTATATTTAGATCATATTGGTTATTTGTTCTCTATCAGTTTTTAATCATCCTTGGATAAATGGTCTTCCAAACTTTTAAATTTTATCTGCACTGAAGAGACACAAGCTGTCGAAATGCGCATATGCAGAATCAAAATTCATAGTAACTTCGGTATTTATTTATTTGGAATACACATTTTGTTGTATTTATATCGTTATAATGATCGAAGGTAACGTATTATGCTTGCAGTTAGGCGGTAATCAATCCTTTCCAATCTTTGTCATTTTTTTTGGTTCAAAGTTGCTATATAGTTTTCTTGTAGTCAATAAGCTACCGCAATTGGACTTTATGCATACGTTTGTTTTACTATTTGGAAACATACGTTTGTTTTACTATTTGGAAACTCCCAGTGAAATTGGAGGTTTGGTGTACAAAAATCGGTTTAAAAAGGAACAAGGAAAGGATATGGAATAAATGCGTATGAACCAAAGTCTCTTCAAACACATGGTTCTTTCTGTCATTTGCATTAATCGTCAAACCCGCTTTCATAATGGTGTTAAACCAACTGTCAAACTAGGGTTTGCTAAATATTTTTGACTTTTATTTGCACTAAAGAAGTATCAGTTGTCGAATAAGACCTTTAGACAGCTTACCCTTTAGGTTTAAATGACGACATCACTAGTCGATTAGACATTTCTCTGCTCGCTTCAGTTGACATAATGAGTATTTCGTCTACGAAAGTATCTCATCGACGGTCACATGATCGAGGAGTGAATTAAAGCGTAAAAATCAAACGTAAAAAATGCTGTTTTCCAACACAAAATTTTCCATTGAAGCTTTATATAAATTAAAATCAATAAAAATACCAGTTTCATCTATTGACAGCTAAGATTTTTCTACTCTTTATACAATCCTTTCATAAAAATAGATTAATTTAGAATTGGAACAACATCTTAGACAACAACGGCAAAAGAATATCGAATTTACAAATGAGTGGAATTTACAAAAATCGAAGTCAAAAGACATGGCCGACACGAGGACACGGGAAATCAATGAAGTAAGACACAAAAACAATGACGTTAGACAAATACAAAATAGAAATTACAACATTCAAAATAAAGGCGCTCATAGTGTGAACTCCAGTGAAACTAAGAGTGACATCAGGTGCTCTAGAAGGGTAAGCATGTCCTGCTCTTTTAACAACATCGTCACACTGTGAGTCAATTTAGAAAAATGTCAAAATCGGCAGTTAAATCCGAAAAGACGTGAATCTAGCTGAAAATGTCCTCTTTCATTTGGGACACTGACACGTCATATCTGTCAATGAGTTATGGAAGAATTTCTTGAGGGATGAAATTAACATAGGGTGAACAAATCCCTGACTGAGCAGCTTTTGGGACAGTGTTTTAGCTCTGCTAAAAAATCACTTTACAAACTACACACTCGACAGTAACGATTCAACTATATAATGTTCACTCCATAGACTGGAGAGGTAGGTATATTGCTGCTAAAAAAGGGAAAGTTCACAATTCGGAAATTAAAATCATCACGCTTGTCATATACCTTAGATTTCAAATGTCCTTTTTCGTCAAGATCTAGGTACGAAGCTGAACTAGGTGTATCAGTTATTTCTTTAATTTCAAGCTCACTGGGATAGAACTGATGTAAATATTCCTTAAATTTAGGATACCTAAGAGAAAAGTCATCGTCTATGTAGCGTAAGCTGAAATTAAAGGACTGGGCTAAATGCTTTTATTTTCTTTGTGTAAGCACTTGTAAAAACTTGGCCTCGTACCAGTTAAGAAAGAGGTCAGCTGAAAGAGGCGCACAGTTAGTTCCAATAAGAATCACTAATGTCTGTTGGAAAACACGACCTCCGAAATCGACAAAAATTGTGTCGATCAAAAATTCTAACATTTTGACGTCAGTCTCGGTGTATTTGAATCAGTGTGGTTCTTAACAAAATATGTCTTGTCATTCCCTACCACTAAAAATGTGTATCTGCATTCTCCATTTTTATTGCAGAAACATTGATGTATTAAATCTGCAATTACTGTTTTCAATTTATTGTGTGGCAGGGTTGTATAAAGAGTAGAAAAGTCAAAAGTTTGAATGCTATGGCAATGGATAAGACTGGTTGAGGATAGCTATTCAATGAGATCTTTGGAATTTTTTAGAATCCACATTTGATTCACGCCGCTCGTGGAGTAAGCTTCATCACAGTAATTTTTCAGGCCATCTCTGACTGTAGTCAACAAAGTAGTGAGAAGTTGTGAAAGAGGTTCAGTTGTGTATCTGGACGACCCGGCAATGAATCTCTGTTTGTATGGATTCTTATGAGGTAGGAAAGCCTTTTAAATTTTCTTGACTGCAGTTCAGTTGTTGTGATCAAAAGCAAAATAACACTTAGAAAAACAATTGCTCGTGGACTGACAATGACATGATTAAGGCACTGTATCTTTTGCTAGACAAAATTTTTTGTTCGTTTTGGCATCGTTGTTTATCAACAGGTCATTGGAATACCCATGGATAAAAAAATGGGCAACTCTCATTGCAGATCTTTTTTATGTTCTAGTACGAATGGGACTTTATGAAAAAAAAACAAAATAGAACCGTATAAAACAGTGATAAGCTTATTTCAATTTTCAATGCTAACAGTTGGTATATTGACGATATCCTTACTATTGGCAATCCCATGTTAAGATTATGTGGACCGTTTTTAAACACATGATCTCACCCTAATAAAGTAAACAATTATTTTAATTACTGCCTTTTTCTTGATCTAACTATCATCATTTACTCCGGTACAATTAAAACTTATGATAAAAGGGATAATGTTGATTTCTCTATTACTAATTTCTCTCTCTTGTCCTTTTCTTGACAGCGACATTTCTCTATCCCCTTCCTGCGGGGTGTAAATATGTCAACTGGTATAATTCGCACGTGTCTGCTCTAAACGTGACGACTCTTATGAACATAACCTTACTATGACATAGAAACTTTTTACAACAAGGTTACAGATTTTATGAATTGTTAAACACATTTAAAAAGACTGGAATATTTAACAACTAAATATGGTACGATTTTCAAACAGCCTATCATTAAGGAAATTTATCATCCTCGTTTTTACCTGAAATGTTGTGAAACATGTCAAAGATGTCAAAACTGATAAAAATCCAGAAAAAAAACTTACAATCTTTACGTATTAGAGGATATTGACAGGATATTCTGCATGACTTTGTAATCCATGGCCTGAATAATTTACATGTATACTGGCCTCTCACTGAAATAACTTATGTTTACTAAAATACATGATGATTCTTTACAAAACCCTTTATAGGCCATGGGCTGAAATCACTTTCCGTGCACCCCCCCCCCCCCCC
>MJUU01041642.1:39047-50422 GCA_002080025.1 Modiolus philippinarum
CCTTGGACCTCTGAGCCAAAAGTCGATATTGGCCTGAGTTTTGTGACACAAAACTTACATACCAAGTTTGAAGACAGTTTGTTATTTCCTTTACATGTTATCAGTCGGAAACCTTGAAATTCACAATATTTTAAAGTTTCAAGGTTTATAACTCCAGCACCCTTTGGTTTTCTGAGCCCAAAGTCGAATTTTGTCTGAGTTTTATGGAAATTAATTCATATACCAGGTTTTAAAACAGTTTGTTATTTCATTCACAAGTTATCAGTAAGAAGCCCTGAAATTCACAGAATTTCAAAGTTGAAAGGGACATAACTCAAGAACCCCTTAGACCTTCGAACCCAAAATCGAACTTGGCCTGAGTTTAATATAAAATTACTTACATATCAAGTTTGAATACTGTATGTTATTTCGTTCACAAGTTATCAGTTGGAAACCTGTCGGGGGACGGATGGACGGACAGGCAAATGGACGAATCTTTGATATCATTTATATTTTTTCCTTTTGTGAATAAATTTTGATGGGCTTATTTTCTCTAACCAAGTTTTATTCGCTTTTTAGTAATATTTAGTCAAAGGGTTAATATTTGTTAAATCGCCGCAAAATATTATGCGTTACTATGCACAATTTAATTACAGACAGCATGCTTCTAAAATATGAGTAAGGTAGTAAACGACCACTTGTAATTTCAGACGATGACTTTTTTAAACTTGTACTGATTTTGTGTGTTTTCTACCGATTTATAGCATTTGTGTAATGTTTGTTTGTAAATGTTGCAATTACCTTAGAAGTAACTTAAAACATTACATTGTTTTATGTAGATGGACATTTCTTTACATTCATTAAGGAGTATAGAAAAAAACTCACAGTACTTGTCGATTTCAACCTTACAACTGATTGTCTCTTATGAGTTTTTTTGTCGGTCAATGGTTGACAGCAGTTGTGAGAACACTTTTCCAGTTAATTCAATGTTTTTTGACAAACCTGAATCAATGTACAAAAATAGAAGACACATGGATGTAGCGTTGCTTTATATTTAGCAATTAATTTCCCTAAAACCGTCCTTAACTTAAGGCCTCGTTGTGACTTTAAGATGACGAACAACAATTAAAACGTTGTCCAATTGCTTTTTTTAATCATGTATTTATAGCGACTGTCAGATATGCATTTACTTTATATGCTTTCATTGTTAAGTTTAAGCCTTGGGGAGACTGTTGAATATGACATGGCATTAATTAAATTGTGTAGTATATAAAACTCGTAAATCGTAAAGAAAAAAAAAACTGAATCTAGACATGTCCGGTTTGTTGAATAGACTGCTATCTTGACGGTTGCGGACCTTCGGATCTGGGTGTATCTATGTGTGTGTGGAGAACGACTGCTGTTTGGATTGCTACATTTCTTTATCCGTCGAACACGATCTGCTTGACGGGTGGAAAAGATGTTCTGTTCTATGATCTTTCAACATTTTATTTCGGTTTTTACGTAACCGTTAAAAGAGCTGACGAGTGCCGTATATAATTGTAGGCAACTGTGTACAGAAACACCACGCCCCTTGCAGTATAAATACCCCTTCATTTCTTGATACAATAACAGAGTCACTGGGGTAGTGTAGAAAGCTAACTTTCTTGCCACTATATTTTCTCCCTTTTCCAGTGGCAATCAAAAATCATTTCCGCAGTTTGTCACTTTTACCTTATTTTCTTTCTAATGAATGCTCCAATTAGTAATGGCTGATTTTTTTACGCTTCCGACAAAAAAGCCATAAAATGTGACTCACACCGCTAACAAATAGGAGGATATGTTACAACGTGTCCGGATAAAGTGTTTTTACTTTCGATGTATGCGCAGACCATTACGCGCATTCAATATCAATCTAATCTTTATTGTGACGTAGTCATCTCACGTGTGCCATTACAATAAAAGACTGAACGCGATTAAATTCACAATTGACAGGCATCGATAGTTCAAAGTAAAATATACTTTCTGCAAACTTTCTATAACAGAATACGAACACCATTTAGGGAACGAACTAGTTATTTTTTTTTGGGGGGGGGGGGGGCTGGGAAATAATTCCGAAAAAAATCCAGGATCGGAAGTTTAATGTCAAAATTATCAGGAAGGGAAAAACCTTAAAAAAATAACCAGGATGACTTTTATGAAGCAAGATCTTATCGACGGACAAAAAAAAGTAATGCTGACTTCTAGAGAGGAAAAAATAGTCAGTATCTTAATTTATTGAAAACTGAAATGAAAACATTTGTCATCAATCTGTACTTTTTCACTAGGACATCATTACTTAGTACATGCATAAAAGAATGATTAACGTGATGCTTCCTGATAATCCTCTGTATTTCAAGTTTGTAATACACATATACGAGTTGGAAAATAAAAAAAAATGCACAACAACTTCATCAGTCATATTCTGAAAATTGATCATTAATGCAGTCCCCCTTTTTGTTTTTGCATTGTTTTGGTTTTTTTCCCCTTTTTTACTTTATATTATTCGCTTTGTGTTTTTTTTTTCTTCACTTTTTGTTTGTTTGTCAGTTATTTATTTCATTTTTTAATTTTTTGGTACGTTTTTTGGCAAGCTTTTATGGCGATCCTCTTTTGGATTTTTTTCAGTAAACAATGAGATATTCATTGCATAAAAGAAAAAAGGTTTCGGATACAAATTGTATTGTTGAGAATAAATGACAAGGGCCATTTTTTTTTTTTACTTTGCATATCCCATTTAAATTGTCTAGACCTGCGCCCGTATTTGTTAAAAAATGCAAAATGTGATATGACAAGCTTTATATGATTTTTACGCATTTTCGGAAAAAAAGACCCACCTGTAATTCCGAAAGCCTCTTTTAAGACCTCGTTGCTACGTTTTTTTTCTCTGATTATAAATTGTCGTAAAATTCAGTGCAACTGTGATTGATTATTTTAATACGTTAACAAATATAAATGAAATAGATTGTTTGTAGTGTAATTTTACAAAGAGTACAAAAATAATGATGGTCCCTGAACGTTCATTGTCTATATGTATTTGCCATTTGCATGGTTAAAAATCCCTGCATGTAAGTCTACCGAGAGGTAATAAGCTATTCGTATTGAGTATAGGGTTATTGCATGAACATTGGGGAACATTGTCCCGAGTAGAATTTTATATTGCACGAGCTTGCGATTGGGATATATATTCCACGAGTGAAAATATTCCCAAATATATATGCAATAACCCTTTTATTGTATATCAAAGCTAAAATTTCTGTTAGTAAGGGAATTTTTGTTTGATAATGACGTCATGAAAATTATTGCACGCTTCCTTTTTGTTACTTTCTTCGGGAAATATTATGTTGCTGTACAATAATATACATTTATTGCATGCTGCTGAGGGACATATGGAGATTTATTCACCCAAGAAGATCATATTCCCCGAGGGTGAATAAATCTTCATATGTCCCGAACTAGCATGCAATTAATTGTTTATTATACCGATATGGGCTTTTATTTTTGCTACTTGTAACTGTTTTCCATACCTTTGCATTTTTTATTTAGTTTTGGCTTCCATACTAGTTTTGAATTTTTGGACCTCGAACATAACTGATGAGTTATTGTTCCCCAAAATGAACATACATAATTTGGTGTTTTATTGTGATTTTTTATCGAAATTCCATTTACATTCCAGAAAATAAAAACGCAAAAATTTAGTTATAATTACTTATCAACAGTAAAGAAAACAATAACAATATCATGAATAATAACAATAAGAATGAAGTGTATCTGTAGTTATAAATTAAAATCATAAATTTTATTCAATAAAAATAACTTTAAAAATAGATTATTTCTTTGTAGAATCATTACCTGCTCGATTTTCGATGTTGCTAACCGTACTTACATTTGTACATGTTATGTATCTATAAATTTGTGTTTTTAGTTATTTTCTTAGACCAAAAGAGTTATTCAAATAATGAAACAGGGGCAATGTCCAAAATCAGTTAGTGATTTGCTTTCATTTCGTGAAATAAATGGCTTCTTTGCTTTTTTAATGTTTTGAGCCATTACACCCAACGTGCAAGATGTAACTGAACTTCCATACATATCCTTCAATGCAATAGGTAATCAGTCTTGAACATTCAGTATTCTTAATACATGTAAATTTTTAGAACAGTCATGGTATTCTTGTTAATGCAGTCATTCATGCTTATAGAAATGCACGTGCATCGTGTGGTCATTAGTTGAACGTGATAAATTATGTTTTGGAAGTTTGTAGTCGTGACGTGAAAACGACTGATCGTTAATGCGCATTCTGGAGTGCGCAATCGTCCAAAGTAAACACTTTATCCGGACCCGTTGTATTTTTGTTTGGTTTACATTTATATACCACAAAAATATCTTTATTTAGGAATATTTAGGACACGTGGAAATATTATATGCATATAAAGGTTTACTATCCTATCTAAATAAAAACATTTGTGAAATATTTAAGGGGATGAAGAAATATAAAGAAAGATAGTCTTTTCCTTATATTTACGATACTGTATAAATGTCATGGATATTGCGGCCTCTATTCGAGCCCCAGTGTGCGTAAAGGTGTTATAAATCTAACATTTACTGTGGAGCAAAGGTTGCTTAAATTTTTGTAAACATATGTAAATGATACGAAAGTTCGGCCTTTGAAGACACTTCCATTACATTTGCATACCTTTGTAAATCGACGATTTCATCCAGTGTCAACCCTTGATTGACTCACTAATAGTGTAACGGGTGCCGCTAGAGGAGCAGGACATGCTTACCCTTCCGGAGCACCTGATGACACTCCCGGTTTTCATGGGAGTTTACACTATAAGTGCCTTAGTTCTTAATGTCCTCCTTTTATTTCCATGCATTGTAGCTGTCACGTCCTTGTTTTGTCTTTGTTTTTCTCTGTTGCCGATTTTGCCATGTCTTTGGACTTCGATTTTTGTGGTCTTCGCTTCCCTTGTTCCTTCGGTATTCTACTGCCGTTGTTTTAAATGGTTTGTTTTTAAGAGGATATTGTTCCAACGTTGTCAAATGCTTTTTGTATCTATTGTCGAAAGAAGTTGTGCCATATTAAGGATCAGTTTTCAAAAAAAAGAAAAAAAAAGACACAGAAGTAATTTTTCACAACTAGTTCCCAAAATTAAGTTGCAAACTATTCATGAAATTACAACACTGTCACATACTCCTGTCTTTTCGACGTAAATGTTGCAGTTTATTTTTCTTTTTTTTTTTCCTAGTTATACTGATCAGAACTGTTTCTAAAGTTTGCTGAAGAGACAACAATCAAATCATCGATCAAAAGACAAAATCTGACAGAGCAGACATACTCTCATGAATTACTAAAAAAAGAAAAAAAAAGTTGGATCACCAAATGCCGTTATATGCTATGTTTTTAAAATTTTTCAAAATCTCCGCTATTTCAAAGATGGCCTCCAATTTACGTGGAAAAATAGGGGACTTTATAGCCCAGGAACTGCTAAAAGGAAATAATTCATATTTTGCTTAAATGTTCAGCAATATATGAAGAAGAAATCTATGCAATAAAGATTTTCAAAATGGCCGCCGTTTCCAAGATGGCATCCTGATTAAATTCGCCTTTGTCAGATTTCAACGAAAATTGATTTCTAAGTAGCTTTTGGAGCTGAGAAGAAGATGGATTCATGGAATTGGTCGTCTTGGGTGACATCGGCTTCTGCTTGCACTTGCAAATCTAGTTATTATCCTTCTTTCACTAATTCTTTTCCGGGCGATTTGTTTTTTTAAATTGCTGAACAAAATGGTTTAAACTTTGCATAAAAATGTATCACCATCTTAAACTGTATGCTGTGCATTCAAAATTTTTAAAATGACCGCTATTTCAAAGATGACCGCCTTTTTATCGAGGAATCAATATCTCAGAAATAACTCTGTAGAATTTATTCATATTGTGCATAAATGTTCAGTAAGCTTAAGACGAGAGGACGGAATCTATGTGATAAAATAAATTAAAATGACTGCCATTTCCAAGATGGCCGCCAAAACACGTCAAAATTTGAACTCTGTATGATTTCAATGAAAATTGATTTTAAGATTTTAAGGCAGTGAATGAGATGGAATCATCGTATTGGTCGTCTTGGGTGACATCAGCTGTTTCTTGCAATCGCAAGTTTAACTAGATTTGCAATGGCAAACAATAGCCGATGTCACCACAGAACACCAATTCGATGATTCTACAAGATTCGCAGCCTCAAAATCTACCTAGAAATCGATTTTCGTTGAAATCCGACAATGTTGAAATTTTGACGTAGTTTGGCCGGCATCTTGGAAATGGCGGCCATTTTGAAAATTTTAAACGCACAACATATAATCATTTCATTCAGCCATTTCAAAATAATCACTCGGACAAAATTCATTGGAAGAAGAAGAATAATCAGAAGAAACGAAGAATTACAACATGCCACCCCGACGATGTCTGGAGTGACATAATTATTATCATTTCATTATTTTCAATATTACTCTGCTTATTATCATTATTAATAATCGTCTTTTTTCCTTTATGTATTACATATATATGCCATGTCGTCATTTTGTACTGGTAGCTTTATATGTTTTATTACTGTACTTGAGGGGACCTCGATAATGTTGTGAAAATTTTGTCTAATAAGCAATGAAGGGATATCGAGCAAATACACCCCATGAGACAAAGTCTCTAAAAACATGGTAAGACAAACCAATGAAACAACGCTTTTATTGTTGTTATTCATCTTGAACTCACCATGAGACTTTCAACAATGAGCTTTTTCATACGTCATATCAAGTTCAAGACGTCCTGAGATCCGGCTTGAGCGAAATTCATTGCCAATTGTCGAGCAATGCCACATCCATGCTCTCCATTTTGCATGAAAGCGGGGTTGTCAACAAACATAAAATTATATAGCAAAGTGATCTTCCAATCGCTGTCATCCGTTGCCAGACAAAAACGACTAACAGAAGACAATCACAATACTTAAACAACCACAGGGCACTCATCAAGTCAAAAGTAAGAAAACTTGGCAAAGTGAAATCATGAGATGTGGAAACAATAAACAGAAGGTCAGAATAACAATTTGATATTACAAAAAAAAAATGAAATGCCAAAATTTGTAAGTATGATAAGTACATCCATATGACAATGTTTCCTGCACAAGTACACCATAACTGAATTGTATATAGATCATACATCTCTCGAACGGACTCCACACTACAGGAGAGACACATTTCATTCTAAAATATGCAATGAAGGTATATGAAGTAAATGCAAGGGATACAGAGTCTTTGATGGTCAAGCAAAGCAATGGAGCAACGCTTCTATTGTTGTTCTTCATCTTGAAGTCATTATGAAGTATTCGCCAATTAGCTTTACACATACCTCATAGTAAGTTCAAGGTGGCTTGTAGTTACACTTTGAGTGGAATTCATTGCTAAGTGTCTCGAAACACCACATCCATGCTCTTAAAGACTTACAGAGGATGATATTCCTTTTGCTTAATATTTTGCAAATAAAATATGGTAAATGCATTGTAGTGGATGAAAAGTTCACCTTTAATAATATTTGGAACAAAAATTTGACATTTTTAAACCTGTCTGGATAATTTTAATTTCTGCAAACTGTTTTAAATGTTTGAGAATACAAAGTTTTTCTTTACTGAGATTCGTAAGATGTACGAAGCTGCGACTGTTTTAATTTTAAATTTTTGGCTTGCTTGACAACATCTATTGGCCAGGGAAAGTTCGTCGTGTTATCAGCTTTATTTCTAGTTTGTATACTAAACACCACATCACATTTTAAAATTTTTTGATAGTTTGAAACTCTAGCTATTTATGTATTAGATTTTTCAATACATTTTTGTATGATAGAAATTTTAAGCGGTGATTAAAGATAAGATATTGATAATAAGCTGTTAGGGTATTATCCTATTAAATCAATGCTGCACATGTACTCGAGAGCCTTTCAAATGCTTATATCATGCTACGAAATGCCATTGTTCTCCAATTAAGGGAGGTGTTTTTTGAGATAGATTTCTGTGCTTGAAATACCCTAAATGGTGGTCTTAGTCACACAAATACCACCCTAAATGCAGAAACTTATTGAAATAAACCAAGAATAATGAGAAAAGTCAGATACTATCGATACAACGAGAGTAAGAAGGGTATGGAAAGTTCAAAAGATTAAATTCCTTCACCAAGTACACAATGTACTACCTGTCCGGATAAAGTGTTTACTTTCGACGTTTGTGCAGACCATAACGCACATTCAAAATCAATCTAATCTTTATATTGTGACGTCGTCACCTCACGTGTGCCATAACAATGAAACACATTCTATTCACAAGGGACAGACATCAATACTTCAAAATAAAATGTCTACAAACTTTCTTCAAAAGAATACGAACACCATCTAAGGAACGACCTTTTGATGTCTATCGGGGGTGGGGGTTGTTGGTGGGCTTGGGACTGGGAACAAAATTCGAAAAAAAATCTAGGATCGGAAATTTAATGAAAAAAATATCAAGGAAAGGGTAAGCCTAAAAAATAAAGCTATCTTAGGGATAAGACGAGTCCTAAGACCACCTTTTGACACGTCTTTGTGCTAAGTCATGTTCTCGAAGCCCTCCTAACTTATGATATTTTGCAATTTTCGTCTTAACTTTCGGATACCTAATTAGGTGTCTTAAGATAATCCCATCTCAATCCTAACCTTATATTTCGCATTTTGTTGAATATTTTTAAAGATGAACATGAATCAATATGAACGCATCAATAAACACGTATCTTTAAGATTTGCACGATTTTAAACTTTGAACTCAGTGTTCACGAAACGATTACTATTTAAATGCTTTTAATTGTCATTTCAAAACAAACTGTGAATTAAAATGCCTTTTAAATAATATTTTACATTTAGGCTTGAAATCGTGCGCTTCATTATATACATGTTAGTAGATAAAATTAGTAGACAATTTAATAAAATGTTTTTTTTTTGTATTTGATCAACATTTTGTAAAAACTTGATATAGAAAATTAGAATATTACACTTAAGATATGTTTATGGCGTTCTAACATAAGATGCGTCTAAGAATAGCTTCGAGACACAACTTAAGAAGGTCGTAAGATGATCCTAAGTCCATCCTTAACTTGGTCATAAGATACGTCTTGTGCTAGGTTTACACCGCCGATCAGACCAACTCGATCAACTCGACAATGCTGTTTTATCCCGATCAACGTCATAAAATTCATTGATCGAGCTAGCTCACGACGTCCACTCGACCTTTACCCGATTTAACACAACTAACACTCGACCATTCTCGATCTCTTTACGATTCACGTACGACTTGTGCTCCGCCCTCATTTGACCAACCAGACTTTGTCAGATTGAACCAGATTATAGTCCGATTTGTGTTTGATTAACTAGAACTGGTCGGGAGAAGATCGAGAAATGGTCGAGTGTGCTCGAGTTTGTCCTGGTAGTACGTTTGTATATGCGGGGGTAAAATGTGAAAATTCAGGGAACGGTTCAGCATCTTGGAAGAGCAGGAAAATTTGTGGCCCATGTGGCTGATGCTTCAAAGAAAAGATGATAACTATGATAGATGTAGAGTAGCAGAGAATGTTGGTCTGACACAGAAGGTGTGTAGTTTGGGTTATACAATAGCAAATGCTTCAAAGTCATCATTACAGAGGAATGAATGTTCACTTTAACATACTAGCAGGCCATTCACAACATGCGTCAGAATGCGACTGTGCGTTTTTTTTTCTGTCATTACATGTGGGATTAATCTGATACATAAAACAGAAGACATATCATCACATGATATCGGTGGTAACTAGATTTACAGTAGTTTCCATGTATAGCTTTAAACCTGCTTTCTGTAGAAAAGTCCGGTTTTAGAAAGTATTTTCTAGTACATGTTACAAAAATTTAAACTAGCATTTTTCTGGTGTAATTTAGCTTGAATCACACATGTATCTTGTGATAAGAGTACAAATCTGCTCGGAAGAAATAATATTTTATTCTTGAATTCATGTATTTAGTTAATCTGTTTCTGGGGTGTGTATATTGGGTACATCTTGGTTTCAATTTCAAATTCTGTCAGCGTAACTATAGTCGATTGAATTTAAGCCCTCTGCACATTATCCTTTAATTATACTATAGAAACATGCACAGTCTTTTCTACAATCCTGATATAGCGAGATTGAGCTTTTGCCATTATTTTGTGTCCGTTGTCCAATAACTTTGCATTCAAATATATTCTACCCAGAAACCGCCGAGTCATGATAGACCTCGATGTTTTCAATGTGAAAAAAGTCATGTCTGTTTCTAATCAAATACAACCGCTAACTGGTAATATACTAGTAGTTTTAAATTGGATCTTATGGGAAAATTCATTTAAACGTTACCTCTAAAACTTCTTAGCCAATTAGACCAAACTTGTTACGATTTCCAAATGATGGTCCCTTTTTCAAAATAGTGTCTGTCATATCGTCGACTAATACAAAATGACTGCCAAAGGGGAACAAAGTTAAACATTGTACCAGAAGGATTTTCTCTGGACCAATAACAAACCAAATTGGTCAAAATAGTCCTTGGATGTTCCAATTTCAAAATAGTATCCATGAAATCCAAGATGGCACACAACGGGGAACATAATTTAATATTCGACCCACCTTAGATATTCAAATACTTTTTACTCTGAAACTACTTAGCCAATTGGCCAAAATTGAAAACAAGAGTCCTTGGCTGGTCCCCACTTGAGAAAGTATCCGGCAGATTCTCATCATATCAAAGATGATCATCAGCCAAACTTGATCACAATAGTCATTGGAGTCCATTGGATGACTCCTTTAAAAACTGAAGTAAGGCCCTAGTGAGAAACTGAAGCTCTTGAAAGCCTCACGTTCTGCTATTGTGAAAAGATGACAAAATGTCGTGTTAAATCGGGTGAAGGTCTTGAGTGGTCGAGTAAAAGTCGAATACAGGTCGGGGAAAAAATCGGGTTGTGGTCGGGAAGATCTTGTATAGAAAAAAAGAAAGAATCGTGTTAGTCGAGTAATGATCGAGTACTAATCGAGTTGATGTGGAAGCGACTCGGCATATATCGAGAGGCGAATGAGTTAAAGTCGGGTAGAAGTCGGCAAGATCGGATAAGATTTTGAAACTCGATCAAGACCGATCCCTTTTCGACCTCTTCACGACTACCTCAATCAGACCCCGATTGATTCCCGACCTGATCTCGACATATAATGCACACGACCTCTACACGATATTTTTTGACATGTCAAAAATATTCAGGAACACAGCTCGAGTTCAGCAGAGTTAGTACGATCGCCCCGATTTGGTTAGTAGACCGAAC
>MJUU01041642.1:52497-117083 GCA_002080025.1 Modiolus philippinarum
ATTTCAAATGCATCTGACAATATAGAATGTTCAGGAATGTTTCATTTAATATTGCAGAGAAATCTTGACGTAAACAAATTCTTTAATGCTAAGCTTTCAAATGTTGACTGATTCTACAGGCAGAAAGTGTTGTCATGGCGTGTCTGTTGGTGCATCCAGCAGTGTAGAATATGACTATGTAAAGCTGAGCATAACCCTGAGCATCGCCCAAGTTGGCACTCCATGGCGGGTGGGGAGCAAGGGAGTGACCTTGATATAATTTTTGTCAAGAATACCGCTTAAGTGCACGCTAGGGGCCTTCTTGATCTCGCTTGAGGGGGTGAATGTTGTTCACCTCTAGTTGAAGACCCTCAGGCGACATCAAGATGAAGACAGGAATAAAAGCCCTGTCCTTGATAAACTGGAGTTTTCTATGTATCGTGTGTGTTTTTGTCACATTTACATTCACTCAATATCCTTTCATTTTTCCTACTTGTGGTAAGGCTGCAAGTTTGTATCAAGTACCATTGTATAGAATAGCTTGTTAGAAGTTACTCTATAAATGCAAAACAATGAAAAACATTTATCATGGTAGACCGGAAGTCACGTAATATATATAAAAAATGAAAACCCATCCCACATTATGGCAGTCTTTACAAGCTTGTGACAAAATTGCAAGTTTGTATCAAGTTTGTTGCGCGCGGATGGAATGATGAAAAATTGACTAAGTCGATTACAAAAAGCTACAGACAGAATTTCAAGTTTTTAATTGCAGAGAAAAGCTGATAAAAGTTGTGACGGAAGCATAAAATGACGGAAATATGATGAAGTCAGTAATCGGATAGCAGTAACCTGACAATTGTTTGAAAATGTATCCCATAATATGGCATGACTATACAAGCTAATGACAAAATTTTAAGTTTGCATCATTTACCTTTGCACAGAAAAGCTTGACAAAAGTCATGACGGACGAAATGACGGATTCTAATGCAACATTTATGCAACAGACGATTTGGCTGGCCAAAAGTGAATGTCAATTACGCTACATGACTGTCTCGGACATAGTAGGACATCCACTTTGCCGCCATTTGGTGGCCATTTTGAAATACTGAAGGTTGAATCTTCTGGATTTCATTAATAAAACAAAATAAAACATGATATTGACTTTCAAAAATATATTAATTCAATTAACTTACGATTTGAAGCGTACAGCAAACACTGGTGAAAATACAGTTCAAGACAGGACAGTTTTACGTTGTAAAGACAAATGACGTCAATGTCTTTGTGGCAGAGTTTCAGTATATTAAACTGACGTTCAATATATCAGTCGCACGGGCACTTGGGTATATGCAAAAATACAACGTCCATCGTCTCTGAAGTACAGGAATTAAGTGCGCTTGGGTACTTGGAAACGGTTCTCACTTCCGTTCACTGGTAACCGTCAGGGTTGAAATTACTGTGCTCCGACATTCCTCCCCATTGTAATTTTTTGGAGTTGATGTAGGGTCTTGAGAGGCGTAGTAACAGTTTGTTGTCAGTCCAGGCTGATGATGAAGGGTATAGGTTGGGTTCATTTCATGTTTATGATGTCTGTCAATTCCAATGATACATCCGAATCCAATGGAAAGGTTTCAGTTATGGAAAAGTATGGTGTTGAAATACCAATTTCGTTGTATTCTCTGGTTCTTGGATGATCAAGATGAGCATATCTTATTCAAATGGAGATTACATTGTAGCCTTGATAGTAGGGTTATAGATGAAGTTCCTTATCACTAGTATTTCCTGATTGAAGATCAGGTGATGAAGATAGCAAAGTATTCACTCAGTTAACAGAATACAATGTGCAACTGTTATACATGTGTTATACATGTGTTTAGAGCAACTAAATAGGAATTGAAGCACCGGTTATCACATAAAATGTAAAATCAGGACATGTGTACCATAAAATCTAAAAAAATGATCCAATCTCTAAAATGTGGTCTAAAATCTAAAACATGATCTAAAATCTAAAACTTGGCTGGAGTTTTCCTCTGGTCCATAGTCAGATCCTTTTCACTTTCTCAGCTGTTGTTTGGATGACGTCAAGAAATGGAATTCCAAGGTGCTGAGAAATATTCTCTACATGGCAATCTATGGAATATCTGACTGGCGAATTTTTATTTTGTGCCATTTACACTCAAACAGACGACATAAATTTGTGTATTTGCATTACAATAACGCAATAACAGTACATTATTTGAATACCCGAGGGCGTCAATCGTAAATTTGACGGTCAAAAATATACGTTTATAGGCTCTGCTACGCGTCGCTTGAAAACTGCTTTTTTGAACGTTAAATTTACGATTGACGCCCTCGGGTATTCAAATAATGTACTGTTTTTGCTAAATTGACGTTCACTGGTAAAAAAACCCCTCTGCTTCGGGAGAGGGTATAAAAATCAGCAATGACACGGAAAATTTGCCTTTTTCTGAAGCTGGGTATAACTAAATTGTAGTACATGCATGCATGCATGCAGAATATAATTATGCTTAATTAACACATAAACAATTAAATGATATTGACTAATTACACACGAGTCAAGGTCTATGCATGATAAAACCAAGCAACTGAACAACGCTTTTGTTGTTGTTCTTCTTCACCTTGAAGTCCCCGTTTCTAAGTACCGGCATAACAATTTATATATCGGCATACATAATTTTCTCACTAGGTTCAAGCAGAACTTCAAATCCAACCAAAATTGTCGTGTCCCACTTGTATCCAGCCATGAAAGGTTTTAGACTAAAGTTTTATATGTTTATACCATGAGTTGTATGACTAAAGGTTATAAAAGTTGAAGACCGGATTCAATGTTTCAAAATCTAGCTAGGGCGTAAAATCAAATGACTTAAGGTACATGATTCTTAGCATTGTAAACAATATAACATAAAATGAAAACAACAGTAGCTGTATTTGACACGATTTGTAACAAAAACCAGAAAGCACTTTTTAAAAATCAACGCAGCTCCAGAAAGCCTTTGACGGTATTTAAAGAATGGGCATATTCATTAAGGCCAAACGTTCTTTGTATGAGAGACAGAAAGATATTAATCTACCTTGGCGTGTAATGTTATTGTGTTTATCCTCGCATCCCACCGGATGTCGCATTATTTTATTGCATCCATCCAAAAATGAAACTAGACTTTATACCCCGTGAATATTAGAATGTTTATTGTGTAATTTTTATAAAAATTTAAACAACCTAGTACAAAAATAATACTGGTTCCTGTACGATCCTTGTTTATACATGGTTTGTTTTACAGTAGACTCACTCGGGGGGGGGGGGGGATTCAGTGATTAGATGTTTTTTAAGTGCGGGATTTCGGGATTTTTATTATTTAAGCCCGGGAATTCGGGAAATAATTTCACCGGGATTTCGTGATTTCATCAGTCTTGAAGATTCTTTGTAATTTGGGATTTCGGGAATTAGAAAAAAATAAAGTTGGGATGCCGGGATGTGACCCATCCGCCCCCTTACTCACTGATTAAGATAGTGTTATAAGTTATTAGTTAAATTAATGCGTTTTATTCAATAATGATAAGTTCACATTTTTCTTTATAGAATCACAACCTGCTCAATTTTCGATGTTACTTTCCGTACTTACATTTGAACCTGTACATTGTATTTTTATAGATGTGTTCTTATTTTTTCTAGACCAATAGAAATATTCCAATAATATTAATATAGTATTGGAACAGGGGTAATTCCGGTATGTTATCGTCCGAAATCAATCAATGAGGCAATCCTTGTTTTGCTTTCTTTTCGTGAAAATAAATGTTTTTGTTTTTTTTTATTTTTTTTTTATTTTAAGAGCCATTACACCCATCGTGCAAGATGTAATGTGTATTCCTATTTGGATTCTGAACTTCGCTACACATCATTCAATGCAGTCATGATGTTATCAAATCTGCACATTCGGTTTTATTAATATATGACTGTAGATTTTTAGAACAGCCATGGTTTTCTTGTTAATGCAGTCATTCATACTTATAGAAACGCACGTGCATCGTGTGGTCATAGTCGCTCGATACTCTTTAAAAGGTGATACTAGAAAGTACATTTTACTTTGAACTATTGATGTCTGTCACTTGTGAATAGAATGTGTTTCATTGTTATGGCACACGTGAGGTGACGACGTCACAATATAAAGACTAGATTGATTTTGAATGCGCGTTATGGTCTGCGCAAACGTCGAAAGTAAACACTTTATCCGGACAGGTAGTAGATTTTGTAGTGTGATGAACTTTATTTTGTATACCGAATTGTGAACTGTGGAAAAAATGTGTATTAATTGTCATTCCTTTATTCAAATGTGAGTTCTTCTTGGTACACACAGGTAAACAATAAACAATAAACGCAAAACTCATGTACATATTGTCGTGAACTTCTTCGTAAATCCAATCGTGTGTTTAAATAGCTAGTACTCAAAACAGTTAACATTTAACATTTACGAATACACGTGTCAAATACAATGGCTGCACTTAATAACATTTGCTCTTCTTATTGCCAACCAGGGGTGCTGGAGCTGTTAGCATCCCTTGATCGTAACTCTAAAAGCATACATCCTTCAAACACATCAACACCACGAAGGGTCAACACTTATGCGGAAGCCATTGCAGCGGAAAACAGTGGGAGTAGCTGAATCCAACAATGAAAGCCTCTCTTAAACAACTATGCTTTGACTACTTTAAATCATAAATTATTTGTTATCCTCTTTAATAGAGGTTTATATTCTAGAAATCTACGTACCATATAAGTCACTACGCTGTATTTGATGACTTCGATTGACTTAAAGATTGGCTTTTGTACTAAATTTTTCTCTCGCGTTCCAGCTATGTAGATGCGAACTTCCATATACAGCTTGAATCTTGTGCCATATGTGCTGCTTTACATGGAACTTTGCATCTTCATGGCTGGTGGAACGATATAGAAGTATTGGAAAAGAATATTCTGAGAATTTAAAATCCCTTTTACTTTTACTTTATCATCCTCGCTTTACCTGAAATGTACTGAAATGTTCTGAAACATTTCAAACATGTAAAAAATGATAAAAATCCAGAAAAAACTGGGACATAACTTACAATCTTTACGTATTAGAGGATATTGACAGGATATTCTGCATGACTTTGTCACCATGACCTAAAAAATTTACATATATTGGCCTCTCACTGAAACTACTTATGTCTACTGAAATCCAAAAAGAAAAAAGAAAAAATAGAATTCTTGAATTAGACCAAAGTTTAGCTCTGAATTCCTCTTTGATCCATCATTCTAAACTAAGTGAGAACCGTCAGTCTTAAATGAATTATCCAAGGACAATGGCAACATCTGAAAAATAAAGGAACAAAAGCACAACATGAGTACGGCTCAGAAAAGAAAAATGAAGACATATACACATGCAAAGATGAACAACACGGACCCAATAAAAACCATGGATGAAATCAGGTATATTTATCTATTCCTAAATAACACTTTTTTCTATTCTTTCCTTTTCAAGATTGTGGTCTTGGAGTAAGTAGCTTACCTGTATTGGGATTTTATTTGTATGTTTATTATAGGGATTTGAGATAGAGAAGGGAAGGGGTTGGATAGCTAAAGTAAGTGAGAACCGAACCGTCAATCTAAAAGCGAACAATCCAAGGACAATGGCAACACCAGAAACAAAAAAGGCAGAAAAAAAACAGAGACACAACATGGGTACAGCACAGAAAAGAAAAATGAAGACACTCACACACAAAGATGAAACTGCCTTAAACTTACCACTAGCTCTTGCTAGTACCGCCATCAAGTCCGGCAAACCCGAGTTCCTATCGTTGTCTTCTTTAACCTTTGTCTTTTTATTGGTGTTTTCCTTGTGCAGTTCCCTGGAAGATTCTGGCATGTCATTGCGATTTTCGACCATGATATGTGTTTCCTGTTAACTTCTCCTCGTTAATCTGAAGAACTCCAGCACAGTTTTTTTGTTGTTTTGTTCAATGATTGTCAGAGTTTCGTACATACGAGATGTCATGTCAGAATTTGATACATTTTGGGATGTCATTTATTATGATTTTGATTTAAGCTAACTAATTTAAGCAAATAATGAAGAAATGTTATTGTCCTTGGATCATTTGTTTTTAGACTGGCGGTTCGATTCTCACTTTCTCTACTATTTATAGAATGTTTGAAGTACATTTCTCTAATTTCTGACCTGTTTTCACGTTTCCTGAACAGTTGGAGAAATACATTTCTCCTCTCTAGAGAGAATGTTGTTCTTATGACGTCAATAATGTTTGCCGTCTTCCGACTTGACCATTGTTACGTCATGAAAAAAGGCAATCATGCCTGATGACATCACACTCAAAGAACACATTTATTTCGGATCATCAGAAAAGGGGGGGTCATATTTTGGTCCGAAATCTCCTTGAAATCATTAGAGAAATAAAATCCACAACTGTATCTCGTGAGAAACGACATTTCTACACTCTCGATTGTTAAATTTTCAAATATTTTAAACGCTCGGCAAGCCTCGCGTTTAAAAATTTGAAAATTTAACTATCTCTAGTGTAGAAATGTCGTTTCTCACTCGATGCAATTGTGGATTCTATATTGAAAAGTAATGAGATTAAAATATAGGGGAATCCGTGTAGAGAGCTCTTGGGATTTAGATAAGGGACTATGGGGGGTTGTCTGATCATTATATAAAAAAGACCGGCTGCCAAAAATTGCAGACGAACTTTGTGGAGAAACGAAAAGCTCCATGAAGTATGCAGACCCTTTCTTTATACCCCGATACAAGAACAAACTAATTAGGGTCGTATGGAAGTCTAAAGCCTCTTTGAGTTTTCCCACTTTTACGGTGGCAACCAACACATTATTGCCCAGGGTATCTCTTTCAATTTAATTTGTTTAATCAAAAACAAAAATTATTTAATAGATGACCTTGTTCTCGACCTGAAAATTATTCTTAAATATTGCCCACTCAAAGCAAAACTCTAACCATTCAATTAAAAAAGCCCTCGTCTTCTAATGTTCAATGACTCAAATGTTTTGTTTCCAGTGCCAGTTTGAGTAATGAAAGAATATGTGTCAATACATCTTAGACTAATATCTAGTCATATATCAGTAGAATGAATTAATATTTGTTAATGGAAAAGACACAGATGATGGAATCATTTAGCAAATACCAAAACAAATGACAAGATGGACGCCATGAAAATTGAAATTTAAAACAGAAACATTTAAAAGTATTACTATATTGCTTTAAAAATTTCACTTGAAAATAAATATAATTTCTTTAATTTTCTAAAAGTTGTGTTTATTAGTTTCGTATTAATCATACAGAAATTAATTATTAAGGTTCATTCCCGTTGTATGCTAACTGCCAATTGTGTTTCTGTTAACAGGGACTTCTATTTAGACAAGACATATATATACCTTATAAGTTAAAAACTCAAACTTCAACATACATTTTCTGCAGAAAATGTCTAACGGCCTCATTTTGTATTTGTCTATTGCATGATTTGTATGCATTCAGGTATATCCAAAAGCAATGAAGGGATATGCAGTAAGTGCACATGAGACAATATCTTTAACAAACAAGTCAGACATCGATAACAAATTTGAGTATTATTTTATTTCATATCACACATGTACAGAATACAACTTATTTTTAATCATTTACTGTTAACTTTTTTACATCTTAAATAATATAAGAACATTTATTATATAGATAGCGGTGATTTATCGAGTTTTCTCAGTTAAATAAATGTCATATTGTCACCGGTGAAAATAGATTTCTAGTCACTGGATGACGTCTTAATGAAGCGACGTCACAATGTCTCTTCAATGTCGTCGTCAAGTAAACAACTGGCGTATTGACATGAAAAAAATAATCCGCATCTAAAATCCGGTTTTTGAGTAGAAAATCTATAGAATAAAAAGCATAACTAATCGGCCGTCATGCATATCAATAAAAATGTCACTCGTGTCGATCAACGCAGTGGATTTAACTCGTTGCAGAACATGTTCTGAAACTCGTTAAATCCTTCTGCGTTGTTCGGCACTCGTGACATTTTTATTGATATTCACGACGGTCAATTAGCTATACTATAATTATTTTATATAATTACAGTTATGCAGACTGAAGCACATTCAAGGAAGAAAAAAAGTCAAAACATTCAAGTTTAGATTGATAAGCATTGAAAGAGTCACACTCTATTCAGTTTGACGCTGAAGAGGACCTCCAAATCGCTGAAAAAATCGAGTGAAATCCAGAAGTACAATCAAACCAAAAACGAAAGAGATAACTGTAACTCCAACAATGCCTATCTGCTTTGAGGAGTTCCGACTGTCTGGTGCACTAATTAGCTTCCGTTTGTTTTTGGATGTTTCTGACTTGTTCACGGCCATGGCTTTCTTCATCGTACGTAGCATTGGTTGTAATATAGCTCTTAAATCCTCTTGACTATAACCTTTCAGTGACTCGTAGAACTGCCGTGTATTTTCAGCATCAGTTTTACAGGGACACATGCACTGAGTTTCATCTGACAAAAGAAGAAAAAAAAATATTTGTGATATCTAACACTCTAAGTTCTATATCTTTGTTTCTTTCGTTTCGAATTCTGTTTCTTTGTTGGGTAGTAGTTTTCTCTTTTGCTTTCATATGTATTGTCTCTATGTTGTCATGAGTTTTTCTACCTTTTTAAGGGAATGAGGGGATTACTTACGACTTTTCTGATGTAATTAGGTGCTGCTCGCTAGCAAACACCTTTCTCGGAATACACTTTCTGTAGATAAGAAATTTGTAAATTTTATATTTTCAAACATTAAATAATAAATACTTTTCGACTCTGAAAAAAAAAAACAAAGGTTCATTCGGACAGACATAAAACATGTCAAACAACTTAGTAAGCCATTAAAATTTTCATGATAAAAGATGTTTTGATAGTTGGAACGTTAAGAGAGCAATATTTCAGCTTCCAGCTGACTTGATAAAAGTAAAAATTTATGGGCAGGTTAGCTATTGAGGGAACTCTATGATCAATATATGGAAAGATAAAATTAATAATGAGTGATTTGCTTTTCAAAAACTGAAATTTATTGATCTCCTCGCGTTTATCTTATGCATTCTCCTGTAAAAAATATTTCTAGGACTGTAATTGTCACCTGATGCATTATCCATTAGTCTCCTCAAAATAGAACCAATTATTCAATCAATTATCTAGCATTTGAAGCAAATGCATTTTGCAATTATCGTATATTTAATGTATTTAATGTCAGTTGTTGAAATAACACGAAATTGACTGCATTTTTTTTTATATTCGACAATCGTGACCAACTCATTTTTCTTCTTCTGAATAAATCATTTGCTTGAAGAAGTGTGATCAGTTGCTTCATATTTTTACCGGTTTTCTGAGAAGGCAACCATTAACAAGAGGATTGATTGATTGATTGAATATTGTTTAACGTCTACTCAGCAATATTTCAGCTATATCAAGACGAGAACAAGTTTGTTGATAAATAATCACTTTGGGGTATGGAAAGGGCCATGGGACGGGAAATTCTGACTGCCACTGGAAAAGTAGGATGAAATCGTCAAGGGCGGGGAATTTAGCCTTGTAGCCGATCACCTACGGACCACCCCAAAAAAGAGCTTGCTACAAGGGTTCTTTAGCGTGCAGGAAGCGTGGCATTTCTCCTAACACGTGAACCTGAATTTACATCCCATCCGAAAGATGGGTTGTGTATTTATTAATCCCGCACAACCACGGAATGGGTCCTATTTCTATATCCCGGGACCCTCGGGGTCAGCCTCCGTTTAGGAGGGGTCACACCCCGCAAGCCGGAGATACTGGGTCCTATTTCTATATCCCGGGGTTCCCTCGGGGTCCTCTGTTAGGATGGCTCATACTCCAAGCTCAGAGGATGCTGCGGGCCTATTCTTCAGCCGGGACCGCGCACGGCGTATTAACAAGAGGAAGGAAAGCTGTCAATGTGACAGCAAACCGGGTTTTCTTTTACATGGACAGTATATATTACACATGGGTTGACCCTGAATATCTGAAATGTACTTATAATTTTCATTAATTTTCAATTTTAACCTTCCACCAAAGTAGCCTATTTCTGAAAGTTCAGCAACTAAGATTTTATTCAAAAAGGAAAATTAAAGTACTGTGCATACCTCTGATACAGGTACAAATGATCTGCATTATAAAAACTTCCTGTCTCAAATACTGTAGGAGATTTTCTCTAGACAAACGGGGTACCCTATTATTAAAAATTTGACATAAAAAAGACTATATTCAACAACTGATATTTTTGACATGAATTGTCAAAAATCAAAATCAAAGTACCATGCACACCTTTGATATATGTACAACTGATCTGCAAAATAAAACTTCCTGTCTCAAATACATTTGTACTGCAGAAGTTGCTCCGGACAAAGTGGGTGCCCTATTTATAAAATTTGACGTAAAAATGACTGAGTTCAACAACTGATATGTTTGACATAAATTATCAAAAATCAATAATAAAGTACCTTGCACACCTTTGATATAAGTACAATTGATCCGCAAAATAAGAACTTCCTGTCTCCAATACTGTAGGAGATTTGCTCCGGACAAAGGGGCTACCCCATTGTTAACATTTGACGTAAAAATGACTAAGTTCAACAACTGATACTTTGACATTAATTATCAAACATCAAAATCAAAGTACCACGCACACCTTTGATATATGTACAATTGATTTGCAAAATAAAAACTTCCTGTCTTGAATACTGTAGGAGATTTGCTCCGGACAAAGGGGCTATCCTATTGTTGAAAATTAGACGTAAAAATGACTAAGTTCAACAACTGATATTTTTGACATAAATTATCAAAAATCAAAATTAAAGTACCATGCACACCTTTAATATATGTACAACTGATTCCCAAAATAAGAATTTCCTGTCTCAAATACTGTAGGAGATTTGCTCCAGACAAAGGGGCTACACTATTGTTGAAAATTTGACATAAAAATGAAGAAGTTCAACAACTGATATTTTTACATAAATTATCAAAAATCAAAATTAAAGTACCATGCACACCTTTAATATATGTACAACTGATTCCCAAAATAAGAATTCCCTGTCTCAAATACTGTAGGAGATTTGCTCCAGACAAAGGGGCTACACTATTGTTGAAAATTTGACATAAAAATGAAGAAGTTCAACAACTGATATTTTTTACATAAATTATCAAAAATCATAATCAAAGTACCATGCACACCTTTGATATATGTACAATTGATCCGCAAAATAAAAACTTCCCGTCTCAAATACTGTAGGAGATTTGCTCCAGACGAATGATGTACCCACTTGGAAAGTGAACCGCCCGCCCGCCGCCCGCCCACCGCCCGCCATTTTCACCATTTTTATAACCGGATTTTTCCGACGGAAAACCCGGTTAATTACAAAAGGATTTCCCGTAGCAATAGAATTATACGGAGAGCTTTCAAAACTATCCTTTGAGCTTCGTTATATCCCATATTGGTGACTTACAAGTAAAGAAAAGTGAATTGTTTTGTTTTATTTGGTTAAAACTAATTCAATCGATGTTGACAAGCCAAAAGGCACTGCTGATTGAATGAAAATATAAAAGTGGCGCGAACTAAGAACCTCTCGCACTTTCAGCACAAAATTTCACGATTTTATGCGATTTTTGCAATTATATATGAAGTAACTAAAAGACAACATTCCTTCATATATAAAGACAGTCCTTGGTACTGAATTGGCCTCCTATTTTGATATTTTTGGTAACGAGTACTTATTTTTTTACTACTTTTGGATTGTGGCTTTCCATATTGTTTTATTTCAAATGCTGATGATAAGAGTGTATTCCTTGAAACACGTATACAGAGCAGAGCAGGACATGCTTACCCTTCCGGAGCATCTAATGTCACTCGTTTTGATTCTAGTAATCTTGTTCTTTGTTCCTTCTACATTCTACTGCCGTTGTCTTGAAAACCCTGTATTTTCAGGTTGATGATCTCTCAAGGCTATTTTACAATATCGATATTGGTTTATGACGTAAAAGTTATTCTGAGGTAGGACAATAAGTATATTTATTATACGATAAGGAAACGGGATAGAGAAAGGGGAGGTTTGAGTACCAAAAAAAACTTGTTTAAACCTACCACTGGCTCTTGCTAGTAACGGTATTAAGTCCGGCTATCCTGTGATCATACCGTTGTTATTTTTGTTATTTTTGGTGTGATTTGTGCAGTCCCCTGGTGGGTTGTGCATTATAATTGTAATGTTGACCATTGTAGGTGTTTCTTGTTATTTTCCCGTCAGTAATAATACGAACAAAGTAAAGACGAAAACGGTTTAACCTTAACTGCCCAGTATAAGCAAAGGTAAATTTTAACTTTAAAGATGTATGCTCTTTATTTTTCTTAGATATAGTGTACTTGTACATGAGATTATACCTCATGTGTACACTTTGTTCAATTACTAGTATCTAAATTTATTTAAATTCTAAAACCTAAGGATTAACTCCCTCCATCGTAGTTTTGTCCTTAGCTATATTTGATTTTACTGATTAATCGGATTTCGTTTGGTTTTGTGCATTTTAAACATTTTTGAAATTATGGATTTCCTTTGTTTGGGTTCTAGTGCTGGCCATTCAGCTCATTAAAATTATTGCAGTTTGGGTTAACATATGTGTCATCGTCTCATGTTCATTTACCCCATATTCTTTCATGAAATATTTAATAATGCATTTGGGTAGTAGAGGGAACTTTATTTTACGTAAAAGATAATTATAATGTGTTTGATATAATGTAAATTAAGTGATGCATCAAACGCTTTGAAAATCCTAATCAAAAACAATTAAAGCTCCATGTAGCTCTACTGAATCGTTTAATCATCTAACAAATATCGACATCACAATATAACCTACATGTATAGAGATGTGATAATACGAATAACCTGACCGCAAACCATTCTAGATAACTGCCTAGCATAAGCAAAGGGAGTACTTTAACTTTACTTAAAAAGATATTTATGATGCGAGGATTTAATGGTATAATATGATCTGATGCGCCAAGAGCGCCATGATACTCCCATTAACAGCCAAGTTGAACCTATGTAATATCACTGCAAAATTTTATTTGAAATAAAATCAAACATTATCTGTAGCTTAACTAGATTCATAATAATTTAACAAATCTCGACACCAGAATCGGTTTAAGGGCTAACGCTACAGATCTGTCTGGCGTGTTCATGAGTAGCGGACTTGATAATGCCCTGTATATGTCAAGTAAATACGAATAATACAGCGCCACAATCCATTGTATGCAATTGTGCAGAGAAACGCAACGCTCCATGTATAAAGATACCCTCTAATTTTCTTGATACAAAAAGAGACTCACTGGGTATGGTGAAGAAGGCTTAAATTTCCCGCTTCATTTCAATGGTAATCAAAATTTGTTTCCACCTGTTCCATTTCAATTTCATTTCTAATGATTTTTTTTATTGGATTTACTTGTTCTCGTCACATTGATGAAACATCGCTCATTGGCGTAACTCTCAATAACAAAAACCGACGTAACTGTTAATTTATTTTCTGCATATGCGCATTTCGACAACTCATGTTTCATAAGTGCAGATAAAAGCAAAACATTTGGAAGTCCAATCACCAAAAACGTGTAAAAGCTGATAGAGAACAAATAACCAAAGGATCTAAACAGAAAAGCCAACGTTCAGCTAAGGACAGAGCTATGCATGAGAGAGATACTCCTTAGTTTTAAACAAAATTTTGTGAAATTTAGATACTGCAAGGTTTAATAAAATCGGTTTTCGGATCAGCACCGAAGTTCTGACTACTGGGTTGGTGAATACCCTCGGGGACTTACAATCCGCCAGCAAAGGTATCGGCCCAGTGGTAATAAATAACAAAATACCGACGTAACTAATTAATCAACCAAATCGAACGGTACCGGCTCTACAATAAACGGAATCAAATTCTAACTTCTACTTATTAAGATTCAACCATTTAAAAAATATTAAATCATTTTGTTAAATCATCACAAAGAAAAAGAGGAGAAAATGTTTTTTTTAAATAATATTTCCAAATACCACAGCTGTAAAACGGAATCTTCTCAAAATAACAATTACACAATATAGAAAAAAAACTTCCCTATGGAAAGAAACAATTAAACAAATTTCTTGAAAACTGTACTTTTGAGTTATTCAACGATAAAATATACTACGTTTCGCCTGTTCCGGACTCTAAAATTTTGGTGCGAGCGAAGGAGAATATTTTGGTGTGGCCACATTTTTTCTGTAGTTATTTTTTTCATTTAGAATAAAAGTAAACCATCATTCAACTGATGCACTGCTTTGAAATGTTTTGTGTTATTTCAAAGAGATAACAATGGTATCACTAAAACGATATTATTTCTAATTTCAACAATTACAAGCCAAATTATATTTCGATTGTAAAAATCTTCATAACTTATTCTAAAAAAAAGACAAATTTGCGTCTTTAAAAATGCTGAAAAAGTACAATAACATCGAATATTCGTTTAATTTTTAAAGGTTCTGAAATCCCGAGTAAACAAATCATTTATCATTTAACTTGCAAAAACTAGAAAAGTACCCCTTTTTACCATATATTCATTCGAAATGACAGGTAGAAAACAACGGCAGTGGGAATACTGAAGTAAAAAAGAAGCGGTATTTACAAAAAAATCATAGTTCAAAGACATGGCCAAAACGAGGACATAGAAAACAAAGACGTTACACAGATACAAAGCACAGAAATAAAATTCACAGCATTCAAAACCAAGGCACTCACAGTGTGAACTTCCGTTAAACTGAAAGTGACATCAGGTAGGGAATTCTCTGTAATTACGTTGGTCTAAGATACCGTATTGATCTATTTTCATTTTGTGTATGTAACAAGAAATTAATTTTTCTTATTTTAATATTGATCTTGTCATTACTGACATCTTTGAGATTTATCAAAAGTTGGATGTTGGTTTTGCAATTTTATTGGATGTTGAAAAAATCACCAAATTCTTTAAACCGCGCCCTTTAAGGAAAATGAACATATCACATCTATATCAACATAAGTATTTACATTCAAAAATCTTTCCCATTTAACTAAAATCACTCGTGAACACTTGTTTTGCATGCATTTTCCATTTTCAGGTCAACAATGTACGTAGTGTATCAATTGATAGCGCCCTTGACGGGAACGATAAAAATATTGAAAACACTAAATTCAAAAATTTTCAGCAATATCAATGATCAAAAACATGAAAATTCTCACTAAAGCTCAATACGGGAATTTTGCTGTAAATGATAGAATCTGTATATAAAGGGCAAATCTTGATCTCATCGCTCATTCTGTATTTGTATCCATCATTATTGGAGTCAAAGATGTAAGATATCAGATATCGATAAAATATTTTTGTGGAGTAAGCAGATTATATCTTTGACTTAAAGTATAGAAAGAACTTTTTAAACACATTGAACTTTTAAAGGATAAATCTATATGTATTACCATCTACTGTTAGATTATGTTGCAATGTCGGTTTTGATGTTGTCGACTGTGTTGTTGGCTGTGAAGTCACCGTTGGTGTTGTTGATTGTTCAGTCATTGAGTCCGTTGTTGTCTGTGTAGTCTCCAACGATGTGGTAGTTTGTTCAGATGTCGGCTGTGTTGTTGGTTGTTCAGTTGTTTGGTCGGTGGTGGTCGGCTGTGTTGTTGGCTGTTCAATTGTTTGGTCGGTTGTGGTCGGCTGCGTTGTTGGCTGTTCAGTTGTTTGGTCGGTGGTGGTCGGCTGTGTTGTTGGTTGTTCAGTTGTTTGGTGGGTGGTGGTCGGTTGAGTTGTTTTTTCTTGTTTATATCAAAAGAAAAAAATATTAAACTCAAATTTAGATCGTGTTTTCACTGCGTTTAAAAAAGTCCTGTCTGGTGTTACTCGACAAATAAACCATACATTGGTTATGAAAATTGTCCGAATTAAACAGTTTGAACAACATTTCCGCCATGACAACAAAAATAAACCCGCCGTTTCTCGCATCCAAATGAAACTTAAAGAATTCGGCAAGGAATTTATTTTGTTCCCGCTGATAAGGCTGCTAAAAACATCATCATAGTTTGTCGTAAACATTATATAGAAGTACACCAAAAAGAAATTACAAGTTCACATACTTTTCAATTAACCCAATTAACGGAAAATGAAATTACAAACATACTTTTTCTAACAGCCACATCTTTACAGACTAAACCTGATAGTAAAACGGTTCCAGCCATGTACTGGGTTCCTAAACTTCACAAAACGCCATATAAATATAGATTCATTTTGTCATCTAGTAACTGTTCTAGAACTAAAGTTTCTATTATGCTCAGTAATACTTTGACTGCTATTAAAAACCTGGTTATAAATTTCTCTAACAAAGTACATGAAAGCAGTGGTGCCAATCATTTTTGGAGTGTAAAAAATTCATTGGAAGTTCTCGATAAATTAAATGCTTAAAATGCCCTTTTTGAATCCTTTGAAAGTTTTGATTCCCTACCCTCTATACTACCTTACCACATAATCTTATAAAGGAAAAATTCAGACGTTTTATTCAATGGGCATTCAAAAAATCCGATTGTGAATATATATGCACTAATTTCTTTCAAACACATTTTAGTAATACAATCTATCTAACAAAGTATATGAAAACTGTGGTGCCAATCATTTTTGTAGTGTAAAAAATTCATTGGAAGTTCTCGATAAATTGAATGCTTATAATGCCCCTTTTGAATCCCTTGAAAGTTTTGATTCCCTACCCTCTATACTACCTTACCACATAATGTTATAAAGGAAAAATTCAGACGTTTTATTCAATGGGCATTCAAAAAATCCGATTGTGAATATATATGTTCTAATTTCTTTAAAACACATTTTAGTAATACAAAACAAAAGAACTCATCTAATTGGACTTGTTTTGGTATGATTTCAGCACTTGAATTTTTACTTGACAATATATTCATTCGTTTCAGTAACTGTATTTATCGCCAGGTCATAGGAATTCCTATGGGTACCAATTGTGCGTCACTTATAGCGGACCTCTCTTTGTGCTGCTACGAATCTCAGTTTATGATATGACCAACATCAGCAAAGACCCATCTAAACAGCATTTAACTGAAAAGTTTAACAACACTTTCCGATATTTGGATGATATTTTAACTTTAAATAATGACGACTTCAATACGTATTATAAGGACATCTACCCTAAAGAACTTACTTTGAATAAAGCCAATTCTAATAATCATCATTGTCCGTTCTTAGACATTAATTTTGATATAACAAATGGTAAATTAAGATGCAAAAATTTATGATAAAAGGGACAATTTTTCTTTTCCCATAGTTAATTATCCATTTCTGGATGGCGATGTTCCATTAGCGCCATCCTATGGTGTTTACATATCTCAACTTGTTCGATTTCCTCGAGTATGTAATAACGTATGCGATTTTAATGAACGGAATTTTTTCATAACCGAAAAACTATTTCATCAGGGTTTTAATGGGCTGTATAGACATTTCGGAAATTGATTCATCAGCAGCAGCACTAGGACCTTACCATAGGAAATCTACAATTTTAATAAATGTTTAAAATGCAAAAACAAAACAAATTCGAATAACCAGTAATATCAAAAATAGCCAAGGAAAAACTGCGATGGAGGGAGTTAAACCTTAGGTTTTTGAATTTACATAAATTTAGATAATAGTTATAACCAAAGTGTACACAAGAGATATAATCTCCTGTATTGAATATTTTACGAAAGGATATGGAGTAAATGAACATGAGACCATTACACATATGTTAAGTCCAACTGCAATATTTTTTAATGGGCTGTATGTCCATTTAGGAAATAGATTCATAGGAAATCCACAAAATGCAAAAACCAGCCTACCTTTTAGCAGCAAAGAAATGGTGAATTCGTCTGCTGGACTTCCTGCAAAAAAAATGAAGTCCGTAAAGTTTGTTTTATTTACATGTAACTGCTGCATGATCTTATATAGCTGTGGAACCGTAGCTCTATAGGTCCTTTTATTTTTTTCTGATTTGGCGGACCATACAGCTAAAGATTTTCCCCTATATAAAACTTGCGATTTTGCGACACGAATTTTGTCGCACGTTTTAGACAACCGGACGCCAAGCGAGGGCAGTCTCATTTATGTATTTCGTTTCTTTAAATGTTTATCTGCAACCTTCCAGATCTATTTACCAATAAATATTCATTTCCTGCTCATTATCATAACAAACGTCATCGTTGGGGTCAAACCGCCTTCGGCCATCTTGCTGACATCAATCTCATTGGGAACGAGACTTTTCGAGAGGCGGGACTAAATGCAAATCGTATCCGGAAAGGATATCCTTAAGTAAATATTTTGTCAATTTATGATTTGAATGGCGACATTTCTTACTTTTGCAAAGCATTTTGAATGCAAATAATCAATTCATCTGCATTTAAGAAATATTCCTAATTAATTTTGAAATATCCGTTCCGGACATGATCTGGCTTTTTATTGCCGCCTGGCGAAATGTCACGTGACTGCGATGTTCAAGGTGGCCACTAAAGAAGGCGGGATTACGTTTATATTTGGACAATTTCCTTTATAAATAGAAAATAATGACTCATCTTGCATAATTAAATGTTGTAAGTATTAGAAAAATTTGGAGGAAACGAAATGAACATACTTCGATACTCGTACTTGGCGTCCGGTTGTCAAATAACTCCCAGAAACGTGCGACACAATTCGTGTCGCAAGTTTTATATAGGGAGAAATCCGTAGCTCTATGGTCCGCAACTATCAAAAAATCAGCACAAGGACAATAAGAGCTACGATTCCGCAGCTAGATCTTATACAGCAATTGTCCAATGGAGTGCTGCACTGTCAGAAATATCGTCAAATTACATGTTTATCAATATATATTTGTAAGCGGCAATAGGAGAAATTAGGCATTAAGCTTGAATCCTAGGCATTAAGTTAATGCCTTGTCATTAGACCTGAAGCGTAAAATGCCTTTGGCATTAGGCTTAATACCTATGGTTTAGGTCTAACGCCCGATTTTTGTTCATGAAAATTATTCTTATTGCCTGGCCTCGTCGTCTGAATTTTAGGCGATCAAAACAAGTAATCTATATGAGCAAACCTCCTTAACATAAAGACATAAATGCAAATACAACATTTAAGAAATACTAGTAAACAATAATTGAATATACGCTATATATAATTTCAAATAATTCATTGGTAAAAAATCCAATTATAAATCATATTCACTTATTGCCATACACGCTTGAACCATCGACCATTGTAGTCTTTTTACAATGACATTTGTTTAATTTCGATTTCGAGAGGTTTTGACCACTAATCAATAATTACTTGGCAAGAAGCTCACTTGATTTTTCAAGATGTATGACTGTCAACATCATCTATAAACATTTTGAAAAATTTAGGGTGGGTGGGCTAATTTTTTTTTAAATTTTTTTTATCATTAATGGTAAAAAATGCTTTAGATTTTTGTGCAAATGAGCATAAAAATGAGCAAACATCAAAACATTTTCCAAATGGGCTGAAAAAATCGTAGTTTCAGGTGATGAGAATCGAAAATGGTTTTCATTATGCCCTTTCTATTAACATTTCTACAATTTTCATCATTGTACTACCAGTATATAATTGTTCAAAGTTTCAAAATAAATCGAAAATATTTCCTTGAAATTATCAGAAAACTATCGGGGACAAGTAAAGAGAAATGGAAGGAAACTAATTTTTTTTCGGATACAATCACAAAGTGATAGGCTATGTAAAAAAGTATAAACATGATTTTAATGCAAAGAGTAAGCTTAAAATATCATTCTATAATCTGGGAAGCAAACAAGGGACTTAAGAGAGTATGAGCGTCAGATTTCAGAAACATTCGAAATCGTCGGGTTTTATCCTTTAAGCAGGGTAAAATATTTTTGCACATGTATCATATTTTCTTCGTCATAGGTCACTTTAAAATGCATAAAATAGACAATGTATAAAATTTTATCAACTTCAAATTATATTTTCATTTATTTTAAAGCATATAAACAGCTAATGGAAATTGTAGGAAAAGGCTAGAGAGAACTGTTTCCCGCCAAAATTTATCAATTCTAACATGGATTTTCAAAATTGTTTGCTCATATCGTTCTATTAGCAAAGTTCTTCAAAACAAACGGACAGTATTTTGATTTTAATTGCAAAATTTCTGACACTTGTACTCCCGTAAAATTTATAAATCACCTCTTGTTATAACTCCTTAGTAATTTGTTTTTCTTATTATATGAAACAAAACTGAATTTAAAAAATACATATATAAATAAAACAACTTTCTTTATTTCTTACATCATCCCCGTCAGTAGTTTGTACAATTTCGCTTTCAGTATGATAATAACTGTTTATACATTATTAATTATTTGGTCAGGCAATAAAAATAATTTTCACGAAAAAAAATAGGCATTAGACCAAAAATCTTAAGTAATATGATGATAGGTATAACCTATGTGGAAGCGAAGCTGAATTCACTCGGTGGAAAACTGTTGTATACTGTAGGCCTTCCCTTTGTCAGTGTTTATCAAGGACAATAGGAAGATGGCATTGGTAGAACACTGAAAAGGGGAGGATCTGGCTTATGGACCCCCTTTTTATGGAAAAAACTCATGCTGAATAAATGCAAAAAATCAACAACAAAAATTCACCGGAACTACACTCTGCTTAAACACTTTCTGAAGCACGACTAATGACCAACCCGGTAATGGGTATGCTTATGAGATGACCCCAATGGATATTACAGCTTGAATATTTTCATGTGATGTAACTGTGACTCATTGTGTTATGCGTTGTCAAACAACGGCAGTAGAATACCGAATGAACAAAGGAGTGAAATTTACAAAAATCGAAGTCCAAAGAAATGGTCAAAACGAGAACAAGAGAAAAAAATGACGTCAGACACAGAACAATGACGCTAGATACATACAAGTCACAGAAATAGATATCAATGTCAAGCGTGTAAATATACGGTACAATCACAGGCACTTGTTTCATTCGGGATAATTTTCGTATGCAAGGGGAAGGGAAGGAGGCATAAAATATGAAATGCATGCATAAATCGTGTAAAAACATTTTATAATGTCTTTTTCATTTAAAGTACTGTAGCAGTAAAAAATGTCCGCCAGGAAAATTTGTCGAGACGGAATAAATGTCATAGAAAGATATGTCCGCACTTTTATTTTACTAAGAATAGTTGTTCGAGGACATATTTTCCTAGAAATATACGTCCTCCCGGATTCATTTTCCTAGGAATGTCTGTCCATGGACTTTAGTTTCCTAGTAATAACTTTCCCTCGGACATATTTCCACCCGAAAATATTTATCACTTACAAAAGAAGCAACCTCCTGAGCAACGTCCCCTAAATTTAAACTACATTGTACAACTGATGAGATGGTTTTGTTTTTTACTGATTTTTCAAAGTAAATGATCATGAACATGATAGAGTTTGGCATTGGTTTTTACAACATTACGGACAGTATGTTCTTGACCCAAATTAATTGAAAAATATGTATATCTTTCAAGTTTGACCACACTTTGAAGCTGCACCTTTGCTTTGGCGTAGCCATAGGTAATGATTCGCCTGCAGAATAGTTATTGACAAAGGTAAATAAATTATTCAATCTTTACCCAAAAGTACCGACAAGTAAAGCAAAAATTGTACAAACTTTATTTTCCTTAAACTATTTGTGGCCGTCAGTTTTTTTCTATACGATTTTAGACCAACCCATTTCAGTCAATCTCAGTATTTACCTGTGTTGTAAAAGACCGACCAGTGTTGAGTCAACTTTGGTCAGTCATTCTCAACACTACCTGTGTTGTAAATGACTGATTTTTGTTGAGAATGTCTGTTCAGTATTGAGTCAACGCTGATCAGTCATTTAGTATTTAGTCATTTGTTACCACTGGGTCGATGCCACTGCTGGTGGACTGCTAGTCCCCGAGGGTATTCACCAGCCCAGTAGTCAGTACTTCGGTACTGACCCGAAAGCCGATTCTATTTTGAACCTTACAATATCTAAATTTTTGTAAATTTTGTTAAAAACTAAGGAGTATCCTCTGTCCTCAGCTGATTTTGGCTTTACATTTAGATCATATTGGGTATTTGTTCTCTATCAGTTTTTATGTATTTTTGAATTTATGGTCTTCCAAACGTTTAGATTTTATCTGCACTGATGAGACATAAGTTGTCGAAATGCGCATATGCAGGGTTTAAATTCACAGTAACTTCGGTATTTAGTCATTTCCAACGCTACCTGTGTCGTAAAAGACTGATCCGTGTTGAAAATGACTGACCAGCGTTGACTCAACATAGGACAGACATTTTCAACGCAGGTCAGTCTTTTACAGCACAGGAAGTGTTGAGAACGACTGATCAGTGTTGATTCAACGCTGGACAGACATTCTCAACAGATATCGGTCTTTTACAACACAGGTAGCGTTTAGAATGACTGATCAGCTTTAACTCAACACTGGCCAGGCTTTAACAACACAGACAAGTCATTTAAAACAAAAGTAAAGATTTTTATCTATTTAATCAATTTATTTATTCTTTATTTAATCAATTTATTTATTTTTTTATTTATTTATTTTATTTATATTTATATTTCAATTATTTCTCTAATAAATTTTATCTATATTTTTTGTTAATTTTTATTTATTTTCATATGTATTTTCATTGCACAGACAAGTCACTTAAAACAAAAGTAAAGATTGTTATTTATTGAATTACTTTAATTATATTTTTATTTATCTATTTTATTCTATTCATTTTAATTATTTTTATTTATTTATTTTATTCTATTTATATCAATTATTTATCTAATTAATTTTATTTATTTTAATTTGTGTTTTCCATTTTTTATTTATTTATTTTATTCTATTTATATCAATCATTTATCTAATTAATTTTATTTATTTTAATTTGTGTTTTCCATTTTTTATTTATTTACTATTATTTTTAATTTTACTTACTTATTTAATTTTCTATCTTAACATTCCTGTCCTTATCTGTTCATTCATTCAGTATCTATTTTTCTATAAAATTATTTTAAAACTACAACCGAACAATTGAATATACATATAATCCTGCCAATTAGTTATTTTGTTTCATTGTTGAGCAGTAAAATCGCACTTTAATACGGCACACGAGATACGCCCTTCCCAATTACGCATTCAATGTTTAAGAATTTATACAAATCAAATAAAAAATGCTAATATCATACAGGTAGAACCGATCCAATAAACCTGTCCCCACCATCAGTTTGTGAAGTGTAAATCTGTGTCAGCTTCTATGTTAAAAAAACAATATGTCATCTGATGTGGACAGAAACAGACACCATATATGTGTATGTAGCATTTTCACCATTTTGTGATCTTTTTACAAAGGAACATCAAGGCAAAGAATGAATCAGTCACTACATCGCTGTATTTGATTGGTCATGAAGGTCGGGAAAGGAGACATTTATTGAATCGACCCTAAGTAATTTTTCAGAACATTTTGATAGCGGACAGGCCATTCAAAGTCTAGACCATCTGAAATTGATGCTACTGGACATAGTAATGCATGTGTATAAACACGTTCTGTTTTGTCAACGATGTGAATTGAGAATTGATAAAGAGGGTAGAACTTGGGTCCCAATACCATGAACTTGAACATCAAAGATAAGAAAACAAAATTGACTTCAGATTAAATCACATGGACTAGAATATAGTATGAGAGAATAAGCGATTTATATTATGCCGCTAAAGAGTTGGCGGTTAGAAGAATAACAGATTATATTTTCATTTCTTTTTTAGGTTTACCTCTGATATATTTATTTGGAGAACTTTTTTTATTTTTATTCGAGATTGTTTCATTTGTAATTTTGCTTCTGTTGTCGGTGTAAAACTCTGGCTATCCTGCAACAATCTTATGTAAGACTTTCGAGTCAACTGTTTGTCACTGAGCAAGTTCTTTTATTAGACAAGAAAATGAAAACATAGAACTTTACCAGAGTTTTTAATACATCCTCAATAGTGGATGGTCATGTAAGATTTGTCAAGTTTGTACTTGAAACTATCCATAAGGCGTTCTTTTCTTCTGTTCTTAATGTAATTTATCTTCATTTACGTGCAGGTTACATTTTAGTTAAACATGTTTCATGTGGCGAATGTTATGGTACACGTCTAGATGTTCGGTTCTATTAGAATATATGTCAGCTTTTATATCTATTCAACTGACCAGAAATCCAGTATCAGTAGTGAAGCACCCATTTTCTCTACGCAAGAGCGCGATCATATCCCAAAGTCCAAGAACTACCTCTAGGCGTTATTTTATCCACTTTGCATTTTGAAAACTTTACATCAAAATAGTATATGAAAATTAATATCAATTTATATTTTATTACATTATATTTTATTTAATTTATTTAAAGTTAGATGTTACTGAATTTGCATACAATACACAGAAAAGACGTAACTGACTTTATAGCACACAATTATTGGTAACTACATGTCCTGACCCGTAGGCATGACATGGTTGTATATTGTAAATCCAATATGCAACATATTAATGAACTGTATAATTTTACCTTGAAACATGGAATTTGCCCAGTAAAAAATAAGTTATCATTTAGACTTTAAAAAATCTCATTTAAAACGAAATCAGGGCTTTCAGGTTAAATTAAAAAAAAAAATAAATACATGTGTATCAAAAATAATTTATTAGAAACAAAAAAATCAGTACCTCAAGCCCTTATAATAGAGAGTTGTTGTATATTTGATAACCATAAAAAGGAAGAAGAAAAAAGATCCTTGTTAACAAAAAAGTGAATTAAAACAACAACAAAAATGAATTTCTGACAATTTATCTACATCAGGACAAAATTAGCAATTTGTATGCCCCTCCCTGTGTACAATCGGGCTGCAAGTTTTGGAATGACTTAGTCAGAGACATAATTATATGTCTCTGTCTTGATATATTCTTCGTAGGTTTACTTTGAGTTTGACATAGTCAGTTTTATAAGCTCTCCATATACCTCTGTTTGTTGTATATCCACCTACTTTTAAGCAGAATTTACTTGGCTTGTCTTTTAGAAGATTGTATAGCAGATTTCTGGTCGAGTTAAACCAAATTTGGTAGTCGAGGGATATAAAGAAGAAAGAAGAAAGGGTGTTTACTTCTTTTCTTTTTTCTGTTGTGCACTCAGGAACGTTAAAAATTTCGACAGCACATGGTCAAAGACGTAATATTCGTCCTTATGCATACATAATACATGTAAATTCATTCCAAATCTAAATTCTGCAATTAGACAGTTTTCCTCAACTTATGTCTAATCATTTAACATATGATGGTTTCAGTCTTCGCAGAATATAGAGTTTTCTTGCTAAAGCAGTAATAAATGTCTAGTACCAGTAAAGGAGAAAGTGCCGCGGGTGGTTAGCGGGCCACTCTCTCCAACACCCACTCATCTCCTTTCTACCACCTGTCAACTCATTATCTCGCACCTCTTTATCCAAAAATCCCCACAAATCTTTCAGCTTTCTACAGCCTTCCATCCCATCTTCTACAATATCCATTTTTACATAACCCTTCTATAGGAGAGGTGTATCATTCTCTCTGAAAGAAGGCCGTACAACTGCATCCCTGCATGCCAGTTGAAAATCCTAAGTGCATACATATAGAGCAATACACATCTTTCTGGTTAACCGATACGATTTTCTGTTTACATTAAAAGTGTCCGTACGGAGGGTAAACTCAATGATAAGCTCAATGATGAGCAAATGCATAAACAAAAACACAGTCTGCTTAGTAAAAAATAAAATGAATATAAGGGCGTCTCGCGAAAATAGGCAATACTAACTAATTCAAAATGTGTCGTTCAATATGTTCAGCAATGTGCTTATCTACATAATTTTTTTCTTCTTTATGTGTAATTGTTATGATAATCGGGGGTTGGACGGTTGCAGAGGGGGTCTCATTCCGGAATCCCAACTTTATTTTACTGAATCCCGAAATCCCGAACTATGAATTTAATTAACTTGAAAACAGATAAAATTCCGATTCCCGGTGCATTTATTTCCCGAAATCCCGGACTTAAATTATTGCAAGCTTAAAAGCTTCAAATCGCGGCATCCTAAAAAAAGGTCCGCCCCCCTCAGAATCGAACAAGGTTTTGACTCGTGAAAATCAGTTATTCTGCATGTTGTATACTAGTATTAGAAACACAAATATACCATGTATTATGTACTTTGATATAGTCAACAGAAGCACTAAACAATTTCTTTAAATAAATGAAATATATTTTTACCAAACAAAAAAACAACAAAAAAAAACAAAAACAAAAATACAAAAAAAGCAAAAAGCAAAAATAAAAAAACAAAAAAACAAAAAAATGCATTTTGAATGCTTTATGTTATTGGTGTATGATGTTTACTCTAGTACACTATACTTGCGTATATAGTGCGATTGAATAAGATCTGAAATAAATAAAATGATATCAATATTATTTTTCGTATGTTTTAGACTTTCACGGAAAACTTTTTACAATCTAGTGTATTTCATCCTTTATTAATGTTTCCTGTGGTTATTCGTGGGTATTATTGGCTGTTTGTATGGACCGATTTTCAGGGGAACTGTTTAAGAGAATTATTAAAAGAAGTGAACATGACTGACTTATAGAATATTCCAGATAATAGACAAGTCGCCGTACTCTTTCATAATTTTGTTTTTCTCATTTAAGTATCATAACCAGCTGTTGAGATATGGATTTGCTTAATTCAAACGAAGGGTGAAATTATTGAACTAAATGGTATGTTTTCTGAATACAAGAAGCCTAAATTCGTTTACTTTTGAAGAAAAAAAAACACACCCCGTTGGGACATTTTGGCGGTACTAGGCGACGTATTTTTATCTCTAATTTTTATTTACATGCTTAATTCTATGGTTATACGACTATTATGAGCTCTAATTTTATCCCATCGATCATCACCTTGCACACATATTTGGTCACAAATATTAAGAAGAAAAATAATAAAAGTGCGGCTTTTTGCAAGGACGTATATCTAAATATACGTCCTTGCTTTTTGACATCTCTCATGCTAAAGTAATACATGTATCAATCGTCCGCTTCGGAAGTACCAATATCCGGTGTCGTTCCCATACGGTGGTACTACAGATAAGAAATAGGAAGCCGCTACGGGTAGAATGATGCAATATCTACATAATTAACAAAATGTAATAAACAAGTGGTCAACACATCACCTGTCACCTTCACCAGGTGTGAATTAGCCCGAGGGCGTCATAAATCAATGTTGCAGCCACTTAAACATGTTAAAGGGGTCCGTAGAAATACCGCAAAGGACCTCCTTAGTGCACTAAGAATCATAAAAGTGCACTAAGGACTTGAAAAAGTAGTCCTATTTGCACAAAAGAGGTGGCATATGAAAGCTTATGTTTTTAAACACAAGATTCTATTTTTTTTAAAAATGTATCTTTATTAAATCCTGAGTAATTTGATTTTTTGTACGCACGTGCCACTAACCTTTTATCGTTATTGTGTAATGTGCGCATTCAGGTGGAACCAATGGCAATAAACAAAATATCGATATTGAATGATTAATACAGGTATGAATGGAGATATTACATGTTTTCATAAATAAATAAAATATTTTATTTTATAAATATTTTAACTGAAATCCGTAAATTTTTTTCACGTTAAATTTTTATATCAACATAAAATATAGCATATTTTAATATTTCACTGAAAGGTTATTTATGCAAATAAAAAGGCCAAAACAATTAAATAAATAACAGTAATGAATCGTCTTGTTAGGCTCTCTTTTATCAATTGAATAAAATCTTGAGCAAAACAAAAATTGTAAAAGTTAATAAAAGGTAAAAATAAACAAAAATGTACCGTTAAAAACAACTGAAGTGACAAAATAAAATCTTGTCTTGTCTGAAACTAGTGATTATACGGGCATTTCAAGGAATGAAAGGAAATGTATTTTGTGAAATTAAAATCTAATGGAAGATGAATTCCATTTGAGTTATTTCACAATGTCCAAAGTATATTGATTATTAAACAAATATTACTGGAGTACTAAGATAGAAAATTATAAACTTAACCCGGATCACTGACTTTCGCGATTTACAAAGTTTTTCAAGAAATACGAAATTGTGAAAGTTTAGCAATTGGTTAAATATAATGTATTGCTCATGGAACATTAACTGAACTGGTATTTTTAAATAGATGTGTCATGTTTATTGCACACTTGTTGTAAAACTATGTTATTTAACAAATGATAATTAAAAAGGCGAAAGTGCATAGCAATTTTTAACATCAATAAGAAAAGCTATATAACCTTGAGTTTTGTACGTGTTTTAAAATTCGATTATGAAATGCCGGTAAAGATAAAAAAAAATCCAAGCATATACTTGTTTCAAATTGAGTCCCTTTGGATTATCCGTAGAGAACTTCTTTTTTCAACAAAATGTTTTGAATCTTAGATAAAACATTACATCCGTCTCTGTCTCTGTCTCTTTTTAATTTATTTTTTTTTCATTCTTTTGTTGTTGTTGGTGGTTATTTTTGGTTTTTTTATTATTGGTCAGTTATCTGTGACAACTGTACGCAATATGAATGAATAACTTAAAAGGGTTTTAACCATGTTATATAATACTGGTAATGTAATTTTCGGTATAAACTATTAAACTATCAAATTTAAAGATTAAATGAATCTAACTTACAACTTTCATGAATATTGTTATTATTTATTGATAAATAACCAGAGACATATTATTACATGTCTCTGCCTTAACTTACATGACTTATATATCGGATTATTTAGTAAAAATTTGAAATAAAGTGTTTCAAATTTTACGGGAAATATCTACTTTGGTCAGTTGACGAGAAATCACAAGTTTCTTTATTTCTAAGCCAAAACAATGACGTATAATATAAGTGCTTGACCAAAGTAAAAAAAAATAACGTTTCATATAAAAACTGTCCCGCTTTAAAAAATTCTGTAGAACTTTTAGAAATTTTCACGGTTTAAAGGAGTTTAATATGCAGTTTAAGCCTGTAATTTTGAAATAGTTCTAAGTTCATTTGTTTATTTCATTACAAATAAATTTTGACTTTGAAATTTTCGGTATGTGTTTAAATCGTCATAATATGGAAGTAACAAATCATGAAAATATTTCAAAATTATTGGAATAAACTGTATATAAAAAGCTATTTAACAATGAAAATGTCATGTTTTTTTTTGTTAATATGTGTCTAACTTCTGCACGAATATTTTTTTTCTAAAAAAGGAGTGCTTTCAAACTTCAGGGCGCCCTCTGTATCCGCCCGTGCTGTTGTTGCCTTGCAGTTCAATATATAAACCATATTAATCGAACAATCAATAATTATACTGTCACAGCAGGGACAGCAGTGTATAGTCCCTGGTTACACTGGGCAAAATTGGAAATTTGTAAGAACCTCATACAACAAAGAAACATCCATTATTGCTATTTATTACCTTAAAAGGTAATGGATAAAATGGAAAAGGTATAATTCGTTTGAGATGATATTATATTCACTAGTGCAAATAAAAATATGTAAAACAAAGAAGCACAATTATTACATATGCCAAGTGGGGCTAACGTGTATGGAGTAAACAGTATTTACATGCATTTTAAGTCAACAAGCCAAGCAAGACATACTTTGCACAATTGTTTTTCTTCTAAATGGCCAACCTTTTACCTTTTGAAATCAACAAGACAAATGGTGATCAAGTAAACGGATATCAAAATATAGTAAGCTTTCCAATATTTGACATAGACATAACATCTGAAGCACCAACCATTACAGACATAGACATTAGTTTACAAGTATACGTGTTTAAATGTCCCTGCTACAGAGAACATATGCAATACACAATCGTCGGTGCTTATTGTTTACTGGATCAACCAGTAAACGAAAAACGGAACTATTACAGGTCAAAATTGGCCATTACATACATATCATGGGCAGACACAAAATTTGGAAATCACATAAAATAATCAATTATGCAAAAGAGTATAAGGACATGTAAACCTCACAATCAGCCCGATGGACATAACTCCGAGAGACGTGTACATGTTAACATGAACTCTTGAAGAGTTGAGAGTCTGTAAATATTAGGATTGATGAAAATATTGGCTTTATAACGAAATCGAAAGTGTGAAATGCAGTAAAGAATACAAATGTACTTACCGTGATAATAATTTTGTTCGATTTGTGTGTTTTATTTTACTTTCTGTACGGAAGAGTCAAAGTTCGGAAATTAAAGTAAAGAAAACAAAAATCTAATTATTTAAAAAATTTTTATTAAATTTTTATTTATTTTCATTTTTTTTTTTTTCATAAAATAAATAAATAAAAATAATAATAAATTTATTCTGAAGAAACGTGACGAAGAGCGGGTTTACAAAAATTTTTCACACATTTCATTTGAACATTTTCGCTACATTCACAAAATCAATCCAGTTCGTAGGTATGGTCTGGCGGGGTTATATGTATATTCATCTATTAAGTTTAGTTTGTACTTACATTTTTGCAAAAAAGGAAAAATAGATACATGAACGAATAAACAGATAATGTCAGGAATGTGAACAGTTATTGTAAATAACAATGAAGAAATAAATAATAAAAAACATAAATGAAATTAAATAAAAAATGGAAAAAAATGAAAATAAATAAAAATTTAATAAAAATATAAATGAAATTTATTAGATAAATAATTAGAATATAAATAAAATAAAATAAATAAATAAAAATAATAAATAAATTGATTAAATAAATAAAAAATCTTTACTTTTATTTTAAGTGACTTGTCTGTGTTGTAAAAGCCTGGCCAGTGTTGAGTAAACGCTGATCAGTCATTCTAAACGCTACCTGTGTTGTAAAAGACTGATATCTGTTGAGAATGTCTGTCCAGCGTTGAATAAACACTGATCAGTCGTTCTCAACACTTCTTGTGCTGTAAAAGACTGAACTGCGTTGAAAATGCCTGTCCGATGTTGAGTCAACGCTGTTCAGTCATTTTCAACACGGATCAGTCTTTAACGACACAGGTAGCGTTGAAAATGACTGATCAGCGTTGACTCAACACTGAACAGACATTCTCAACAAAAATCAGTCATTTACAACACAGACAGTGTTGATAATGACTGACCAAAGTTGACTCAACACTGGTCAGTCTTTTACAACATAGGTAAAGACTGAGATCGACTGAAATGGGTTGGCCCAACTCTGATCAGAGATTTTCAGTCAAATCTAGTGTTGAAAAGGACTGATCAGCGTTGAATCAACTCAGCACAGTCATTCTCAACTCTGTTCAGACATTCTAAGTCAAAACAAAAACGATTGACTCTGGTAATATCAGTCAAAATATTTGTCAGTAGTGTTAGGCTTGCATTGGACAATTCATATATAACAAGGGTTAATTTCCCTTACGCTGCATGTGTTCAAAGGTTAAGATCAAATAATGATTATTGTTATTGTGGTAAAAATCAAGTAAACAGGTTTGTCCACCAATGAAGACGAAACAGTACGACACAATTCATAAAAAAACATAGTATTTGAAGATTGTGAAACGTAATTAAAAAATGAATTTGTGTCAGTACGTGAAAAGTAGCTCTGACGTGAAAAGAAGCTCTGAGCATTATTGATAGATATCGCCAACATAAAAGAGTTTGTTTATATGATATGACAAATATGATTCCCAGGCAAAAATTACACTGACTATGATACTTAACTTCATGTCTATCAGCTTTCATACATCTTTCGCATTTTTGGATTCCCAATGTTTTAATTTTCTCTGCACTGAACACAAGAGCTTGTTAGGAAACAATGATAATAACTTAAACTTTGTTAATATCATTAAACACAATGTTAAATTGGGTTTTTATTTTCATTTTTTTTGGCGGGGGGGGGGGGTAAGGTTTACTTATTCATTTTTTTTATATTTTCTTTTATGCATTTTTTTGCTATCGCCGCTCTTATAATACTGACTTAATTCCTTGACACTAATTTCCAGATACACTGAACATGGGGTAAGATGCCTAAGGTTACCCATTTTATTTGTTAGTTTGTACCTAAATGCACGTCTGGAAATTTGGGATCCTTTGTTTTTGTCCATGACTTAGACGGTGTAACAATACCCGTCCCCACTCTTCCCTACTGAGTAACCTCTCCCAGCAGTTACTAGTATTATTAGTTTATATCAGAGAGATAAAGCTTCTAATTAACAACACATATCTCTGCATTGCTTCCAATTCTCAAATTTTAGACCTTAAATTATGCACTTGCCCTGACATTCCTGCCAGTAATCGAAAAAAAAAATATTTATTGGTATTTTATTGCATTGATTCAATTTTAAATATTTTATACCAATAAAATAAAATTGAAAATGAAAAAAATGATCATATAATCATTAAAAAATAGGTCTTAATATAATGGAATGAAGATCAAGTTCCACTGAAAAATCATTTTCCTGTCGTTACAATTTGTTCATATTTTCACATAGTTATATACGACTCCAACAGATTTTATCAGGCCATGCTACATCCTGACGCAACTCCCAGTCACAGTACTTCAAGCCCTTTTATTATTGCAGTTATCGATCCTGGAAGTATTTTCCGGGCTAGCAGACGCTTGTTGTTTTGACGAATTTTCTCAATCATTTGAGCATTGTGTTATTGGAATGCATAATGCCATTTTATTTGGAAAGTTTTTGGTCAAATATACGTAAGTATATAACAAGATGCAGCCCCCAAGCAGGAGTCAAAATTTGGGACATAGGAGTGAGCATTGTCAACGCTCTGCATCAAGGTAAGACTTCATATTGTGATTGGATTCCCTGTAAATGGATTGTATGGATACGTTCGATGAATAAATGCCAGTCCTGAACGTATGCTATGAGCAATGGATGCACGTCTACAATAGCAACTTGTCGTCGCAATGTCAATGATTATGCGATCTTTATTTAAGCAGTGAAAACACCCGTCGCGAAGTAATTACATAGCTGCATTTATTTTGCTGACAAACCTTCCCCGGAGTCTTGTCTATGCTGCATGACTGTGTTTAAGTTGTAATTTAGTTTATAAACAAATATACTCAAAATTCTTGCGTAACGATATTGATCCGCTTTATCGTTGTCATGGTTGCATATATTCATTCATAATTTCTCGGTTATTATCATGACCCTTTTCGATGCAGTGGAATTCCGAATGGTTTTATATGTCTTTAGTTTCGTACCAGCACTCCCAAGTAAAAATGTTTTATTCTGTTTTCTTCATTTCGATTTTACCATCAGCATGTTTGAATGGCCATCAAGCAACGTATTCATATGCTATATTTTTAACACATGTTTTAGAAATCCTCTCTGAAAGATTGATGTGTCCATTTGCGTATATTTCCAAGAACGATAACTCTCGACGCAGGAATTTTTTCAACTCATAGTAGTGGAAACAAAATTGCAGTTTCAAAAATATATGGAAGCTTCGCTTCCTATTAAGCTAATGCCAAACTCGTTTAAGGCTTTAAGTAAAATGAATAAGCATTAGCTTAATGCCTAAAATTTAAGCTTTATGCCTAATTTCACCTATTGCCTCTAACATATATAAACCAAACAACCATCAGGTTAAACTGGTGTCATGGTAGAGAGTTTCATAACAATTTTGATACAAATTTTATGTATAAGACTTCATTTCTGAACAAAGACTTAAAAATATAGAAAGAATGCCGCAATCCCTTGAAAATACTTTTAATGGATATTGAGTAGCCTATTTACGCCGTACAATCTAAGCACATGGAACCTGCTGTTGCAGTGCCGAAAAAGACGACCAAACAAGTTAAAGACAAATTATACTATTCAAACCCCAATGATATCTTCTTGATATTCAATCTGTACTTTTTTAATGAACAAAGCTATAAATTAAGCTGAAAAAATAGGGGTCACCGCCTTAGTTATAGAGCTATGACGTCATCCTTATTTACCTGTTTTGAAGGTATCGGTTATTAACTATTTGGCCTATATTTTTACTATATATTTCGTTTCGAATGAACTGAAATTATTTTAAATTCTCAATGGTGTGTTTAAAAGCAATATATAACAATAACGGAAAAAATAAACAATTATTTATCTAAACTTCTCAATTTTCAAGTTACCGCCATTTTTGTCGGGTACTCGGAATATGTCAAAATCGCCGATCGCAAAAAATTGACGAAAATGATAATTTTATAATATTTTCACAAAAGATAGAGACTAACATCCTCAAAGGATTAAGTAAATAAAAAATATGGTCACAGAATCAGGGGAAAAGATATTTGTAAAAAAGCGTGAAGACCGAAAATGGCGGGAATAAAAAAGCGGGTTTTTGTAATTTTTGGCAATTATAGGTATTTACTGGTATATTTTCTTTATAATAACAATATTGAAACAATATGAACACGTTCGACGTCTTTTGAAGTTTTGCAAAATTATATATTTTTCATTTTACGTTTATCAATTTCTGTTGGCGGGGTGAAGGTGGAAATTATACAAAGGTATATTCCTCACAGTCTCATAGACCAATCATTTGTTGAAATTCTACATCAGTAGTTTATTTATTTATTTATTTAGAGCGGTGCAAAACCGTTACTCCCAGACCCCAGATCTACCTCTTAATATTTTGCTAGTATTGTTATTACCGTCGATTTAGTCAAATCATAAAAAGTTTGGCGTTAATTCTGTAATGCTTAAAATTTATTAATGAACGTTTTGCAGTACAGATTTTCGAGTTATTGCGATCAAGTTTCGTGTTAATTCGCGAAGGCGTAAATTTTTTCGCCTAAGAATATGATTGTAGTTAGCTTTTTTAGTCGCTTGTTTGCACATGAAATTACTTGTCACGAAAAAAAAATACCAAATGAAAAAATACGAAAAATACTTCAAGTAGAGTCAAGCAACCACCGCAAGATATAAATGCTGGAAATCAATAGGTTTGTTAACTAGGTTATCAAAATTGGGCCTGATTCAACCCTCAGCCTATTAATGCATACAGAAAGTGAAACGTGGTGATTAAAATACAGAATAGATCATTTTAAGAAGGTTCGCTCCTCAGGTTTTGGAATTTCTATCAAATATTCGGAATCCTCAGATTTTATCTATTTAAAAAACATTATATTATAATGTTTTGCCTATTGACCCCATAGTTTTCCATAATTTCGCTTTATACATCTTTATAAGCATTATGTTAAAATTCCAGTAAATTCTATTTATTCTGTCACATTCATTTATGGTAAAACCAAGCTAATGTTAATCCTAAGAAAAATCAGAGAATTTCAGTTCTCCGCCAATTTTAAATTACTTATATCTCAAAAACGAGATCATCAACCTGTCTTTTTTTTTTACTCAAGTTACTTTTTTTTTTTAATTCTCTGACAAAAAAAATATTTTTTGATTATTTGAAATCCTATTTATTTTAAATAGAGTAGCGACTACTTTTAATAGAATTGAAAAATATATACGTTTGGGCATAAATATGGAATATTCGTATTTTCTGAGCTAAAATCATAAGTTTGGAAGTATTCTGCACAAAAGTGTTTGAATGAAAGTATAATATTTTACTTTGTTTTCGAACTGCGAAGTACGAAAGTGTGATTCTACGAATCTATCAGACCAGCCCTTCAACCCGTTCTGAAACCCACTTTAGGTGAAAATGGGACATTTTTTTAAATCAAATATTGTGTGTACAAATATTCCCCGAGAATGCAATTTTCGATTCATATCGGTTACAAGTATGATTTAAGTGATTATTTCAGTGATTTTTAAAGAAACATTTGAATTTTTGGAAACAAACAGTCCTTAAATATCTCGGGCATTCTCAACAAAAACTATTCCATATTTATGCCGAAGAGTATATAAATAATATTATAATACAAGCTTATATTTGCGGTGTAAGAGAATTGCAACAACCAGTATGGTTTCCATGTAATTTCTATATAAAACTGCTCTTTAAGCGTCAAGAAACATGAAGGTGAGAATCATTTGCTTTTGCATATTTTTTTAAGCATGTCACGAATAAATGAAAAAAAAGGTAACTAAGTAGAAATGCACTTCCTCAAGTTCTTACAAGTTTTAGAAAATTACAAGATTCAAATCATATGAGTTGCATTCAAACTACGTGGCAGATGAAATTACTTGATAAATATTGTTGCCAGTGAAATTTCAAACAGGTAGAGGATTCTCAATAAGTTAAATAAAGGTTTCCAATTTCCTTTTGTTCTACTAGTAAATAAAAAAGTTTAAAATCTCTGCAAAGCTATAATACAGCTTCTGAAGGATCTGCATCTTTTTTCACACAAAAAATATTGTAATTAGTAGTCAATATGAATCGTTTCCGACTTTTTGGGGTATGGAATTGTCTATGAGACTATCCTAGTTAATTGGTGAGTGGAATATGTAATCCTCTGCAAGAGTATAAATCATAGGTATAATATAAGCTTCAATAAAATATTTCTACGATCTTCATAGTATTATACATTACCACCATTGCGCCAGTTAGTTTTTACTGTAGCCGGACTGTAGAATATATTTGGATACCTCTCAGATTCACCCCATTCACATAAAGTGTCTTGTATTATCACTGCAAACCATCCTTCGATGTTATAGCATTTGCCATTCCATTTCAAGATGAAGAATTTTATCTTCCTTGTTCTGAAAAAGGTAATTTATGCTTGGGATGTCATGATTTTACACTTTGTAACTACAATTATACATTTTTTATTCAAAGAATTGTATATTTCATCATATTCAGTTTCTAATTAATAAATGCTTCATTTTCTCATGTTATGAATTTAAGTTGCACATCAAAGTACGATAAAATCCATGTTAAAAATACATTTATACAAATATGGTAACAACGGCAATAGAATGTCGAAAGAACAAAGTAATGAACGGAAAAACAATGACATAAGACAACTATAAAACGCAAATCTGAAATAGTACATTCAAAACTATGGCATTTACAGTGTGAGCATCGATGAAACTGAGAGCGCCTTCAGAAACGTAAGCATGTCCTGTCTTATTAACAGCACCATAACAAGAAAAAAAAGTGACGATAATATCCTGATGTAAATTGTATGAATTATGATATCAGTCTATCAATTTTGGAATGTGTTGTGAGTGATGTGCCCAAGTGACATAGTAAAATTGCTACTTACAAATATATCACTGTCGATTGTATTTAGTTATTTTCTCTCTGTTATTTTCAAATACAAAAAGTGCAAATTCAGTCATGACATTATTCTTTTTTGTCTTTTTTTTTGTAAAATACATGTTCACCTCACTCTTTGTAATACATTATTTCTCGTAATCATTTCAAATGATATTGCGCAAAGTTGTGTAATAACTCTTATTGTTTTGATTCATAATATTTGAAAAATAATTTGAAATAATAAGCGAAACATCTCTAAGCAGACAGTTAAAGTATCAACCAATTGCATTAGCAGATCCAGGGAATGGTGGATTTTGGGTAAAAGAATCCTCTTTTTTCTTGAAAACTTTAAAATTTCGTGCGGAATTCAGTCAAAATTGACAAAAATGAAAAAAGAAACCTAGAAACCCTTATTCTGAAACACTTTTGAAATCCGCCCGAGACATTGCTTTAAGTGAAAAACTACTTTAACCGCATTACCTGAGCAGTTATTATGACAAGCCATGAATAACAAAAGTGACAACAAAAATCCGAATCGATCAAAGGGAGAAACAGTAAGGAAAATCCATATAACATTCGACTGAATCAGAGAAACACAATCCAACACAGAACATTTTTGGCAAGCCGTCATATTCCCGACTTGGAACGGGCATTTTATAAATAAAATGGTGGGTTAAACCAGGTTTATTGATGCATCAACCTCACGTTTATATGACGACTGCATGCAGAACGCGGTTATAAAGCAGAAATGGATAAGTCAATAAGAGACTACAGAAAACAGTTTAGAAAGAAAATAAATTCCTTGAAAAATACTAATTCTAAAGAATACTGGAAAATATTGAACGGTTATAAACCGAATCAGTAACATCAACAGGCGTTCTTTATGATTTTTTTGAAAAATTGAATCACTGACAAAAATGTTGATCTAATATAGAAAATGATCAGATAAATGATATAAATGAAAATTTGAATTTGGAGATGGCTGAATGTGAAATGTATCAAAGAATTAAAAAATGGAAAAGGTTGTGGTGATGATAGAATAGTTAATGAGTGCATTAAGGATGCACCCTGGTGAGGATCCAAAATTTTAAAGTATTAAATTTTTGTTCAAACCTTAATTTTTGCAATCTTTCCTTTTCTTTGTAGCAACATCCCAACAGCGCCGGCATATGGAGTTTACATCTCCAAGCTCATTCTCTATTCGAGAGCCTGTTGTTCGATAAAGTGACTTCCTTAATAGAGCCCGGTTGCTCACAAATATACTACAACAAGGGTATGTTACTCAAAACTTGAAGTAATCCCTCCAGAAGTTTTACGGTCAACGTCTCCATCTTGTGGACCGCCATGGGATATCTGTTTCCCAGATGACAACAGATCTTTCCCTTTAAAGCTTAATTGTTGTTTCCTCTACCGGATTTGACTTTACTACCGGATTTTACATGTTCAACACGTCGAGTGTCTTATAAGAAGAAGGAAATGGTTACTCTACCGGTGCACCTGATCTCACCCATGGTTTTTGATTGAGTTGTTGTTCATCTCTGTGTGTGTGTATCTTCATTTTTCATTTCTGTGCCGTACTCTTGTTGTGTCTCTGTTTCTTTTTTGTTTCCGATGTTGCCGTTGTCCTTGGATATTTTGTTTTGGATTGACGGTTCGGTTCTCACTTACTTTAACACTTTTGTGCATTTTTAGGCAATTTTGTCTATTTTTTAAACCATTTTCATTGAAAAAACCTAGCTTAGAGTATTTTATTTTTTTCTCATACTTTCTGAAAAGCGGTTAATATAATGAATGAACACACTCAGCTTCCAAAAATCATACGCCCCGAGGGAACCCCGGGGTATAGAAATAGGACCTAGTATCTCCGGCTTATGGGGTATGACCCCTCCTAAACGGGGCTGACCTCGAGGGAACCCCGTGTTAACGAAATAGGACCCAGTCCGTGATTGTGCGGGATGAATAAAAACACAACCCATCTTTCGGATGGGATGTAAACTCAGGTCCATGTGTTGGAAGAAATGCCACGCTTCCTGCACGTTAAAGAACTCATGTAGCAAGCACTTTTTTAGTGGTCCGTAGGTGATCGGCTACAAGGCTTAATTTCCCGGACCTTTCGATTTCACCCTACTTTTCCAGTGGCAGTCAGAATTTCCCGTCGAATGACCCTTTCCATACCCAAAGTGATTATTTATTAACAAACTTATTCTCGTCTTGATATAGCTGAAATATTGCTCAGTAGACGTTAAACAATATTCAATCAATCAATCAACCAAAAATCATATGTCGGTGTTGATATAAGAAAGTTTTGTCCCATTTTCATACTTTTTGGGGCAATTCTAGCATTTCCATTTTTCCCTGAAAATGTAGATTTTCTAAAATTGTTTGGACAGCTTATGGTTTAAACTTCATTTGTTTTGTGGGTTTTTTTTATTGCAAAAATATATAACATTATTTTTTAAAAAAGCAAAAATAAATTTCAAGTGCACATTTTTTTCATAAAATGGCTTTTTCTAACCCAATCCCAATTTTGTGAAAATATGACATGAATCTAACAGCCTATTAGGGCATTAATCTTCAATTTGAGATTTCTCTAAAACCACTTAATAGAACTGAATAATTTTTTGACACAATTTAAAGACTAACATTAATTTTGTTAATTCATTGCGTTTGTACATAAAATATAAATAACTTTAAAATTATGTCCAAACGAGATTTCAACGAGACTGAAACATCACCAGAATACATCCTTAAATGGCATATATTTATGAGGGTATCAACCCTCTTTTCGTGCACCAGATTCCGACCATTTTAAGCCGTATTTAGTACGCCAGGATTTAGTACGCCATACGCTGATGTCGCAGTATTTTGTACGCGTACACCATATATTTTTGTCTGTTATTGAAAACTATGTATTCAAACCCAAAAATTCTTAGAAATTTAATTTAGTAATCTTTACTTTATGCCATTATGATCTTTACTCTGTATGATATGCTAAAGAAAGGATCATAGAAACTTCTCTATGTATGTCCTGAACACAGGACTGTTTCAGGCACTGTCTGACTAACTCTATACTATGAAACATCGACCTCTTCCCCTCACACTAATTAGCATTACGTTATTTTTTGTAGTTGATGAAAGTATATCAAATATCTGTCATCATTGCAAATTCTTATCCTCCCACTTTCGAAAAAAGTTCGGGTATATTATCGTACCCTCCTTCTGTCTTATATGTCCGTACGTCCGTAAGTCACATTCTCCTTTTGACACAAATTCCTCCTTGCTGCATATAGTCTGTAGATACGGAATTGGTCTTGGTGCAAACAAGAGACCTTAAGATATCAATTTGTACACATGACACTTCTAGTACATTTTTGAATTTAGAGATTTCATTTTGTTATAGAATTGTTGTCTATACTCTGTAGATGCACAATAAGCTTTCAGATTTTTTTTCAATCTTTTTTATTAACGCAAACAAGATACCTCCATATGTGGCATGTGATATGATAAAATCTTTATGCAGAATTGTTGCGTTTAGTATGTAAATTTGCATTAAGCTTTATTGAACTTTGATGCCAGTTCTAACTTTCAAATTGGTAAATTTCCTGAAAATGTCAGAGACTCATTTCTTTTTTAAAATTTGAGCACACAATCTTATATTTTACCAAGTGTTTGTTAGAATTCACAGTTTTGAATACTTAGAATTCTAAAATATAATTCTAATTTGGTAAATTTCCTAAAAGTCTCAAAGACCACTTATTTTTTGGAATTCTACCTGACAACCGACAAAGGATTTGTTTTGCTTTGGAGAAACATTTTCAGCAACTGGATTTCAAAAATATTCGATTCAAATTTTGGTAAATTTCCTGCAAGTCTGAAAGACCACTTTTTGGAATTCTACATGCTTTTGGAACTTGTTTCGATGAGGAAAAACATTTTCACAAATTGGATTTCAAAAATATTAAATTCCAAATTTGGTATATATCCTAAAGATTTTAAAGACCACATATTTTTTCGAATTGTACATTGAAGCCATATAATCAGAATTTGTTTTACTTACAACATTTTCATTTTCACTTATTTAATTTCCAAAATATTTAAAGTTTGATTTTCCTGAAAGTCTCAAAGGCCACTTTCTCGGGAAAATATATGTAAGAATACCATGATAATGTAGTGGTGGTGGATTCTCACTATTTCCCCAATCTATATATATACGTAAAAACCAAACGAAAAGCCAATTGGAAAATGTGATGCTTGTATACACACTCGTAATCAAGCATGTGAAGACGTTAAATCCATGTTAATTTTACATCAACCTCCACAATGAGATAAATACTTCAATTCTTTCTTCCAAGTTTGTAAGAAGTCGTTTCTCATCATATGATTGAAAAAACACACTGGCAAACAGTGTTAACGAAAACCCGTCTTTAAAAACAAGCGAAAAAAGGCTGAAACAACTTTAGCCACTTTCAACGCAAATGTAAACGTCCCAGAAAATTCCAAATCATTTAGGCGCTATGTTCTTTACGAGTGAAAACAACAAGACAGTATACCGGTATCTACGCTGAAAAAGGAACAGAACCCTTCACAGTAAAATCAAAAGCACAAATTCAAGTTTTTACCAATTATTCTCGAAATGTACGCGTAACGTTATTACAGTTATATGCCTGCGGTGGTCGCAAACTTAGTTTACAAGAGTGGGTTATCTCTCCCTTAATTAACCCTTGAATAATTATTACTTAATTTACAAGCCTCAAAATCCACTTAACTTCAATAGTAATTGTGGACAATATTGATTAAAAGTTCTAGAGCATGATTGAACCATTGTTGAAATTTGATTTATAAATTCTGTCTTCTTGTTTCCAATTAAGTCACACTTTGACTAAACATTTTGTACTTTAATTTGTCGCACCAGTGACCATCCTTGCACCTCTTAATTTTTTGGTCAATATTCAAGTACAGGTCAAGGTTTTAATGGCAACGCAAATTTTCTGATATTATGGAATGTTTACAGATTGGTGACTACCATTTTGACAGACAGTTTTAGTTTTTTTTAGATTTCATTTTTGCTTTTAAATAATTGAATATTAAAAGTTTAAAAATGACTTAAAATCACTGATTTAGTCCATCACGAACCGTTGCCTGATCAATCACACATCCCATGCAATACTTGACTGCCATTACCTAGTCCTAAACGGAATAATGCCCGTGTGTAAGATGATAAACGATTCAAAAGGAAGACCAGTTGAGTATCGAAGACTCCCGTTCAATTTTTAAGAATTAATGACAAACACCTCTTTTTAGAAATGCTGATTCGAGTTACTTACAATGGGTATGAGTATTATTGAATGTCTTATGATGAATTCAAGACGAAGAACAAGAAATACTCTCTATCATTTCATTGTATATCGAAATTAAAACTCTGGAAGTTCTCTGGTTGCCTGATTGAGCTGTAAAAGTACCTACTATACAATACAGTATACAGATTTTTTCCTTGGTGTTGATAAATACATCGGAATGCAGAAAATAAATTTCAGAACACCCCTGAAGCTCTGAGATCTGCGTTTACCCGAGCGACTACGCCTCATACCCCCGCTGGCATCAAATAGTATTCCGTACCCCACCTCTCTGTTAGGTAGTATTCCAGACACCTTGTACAAAAACTGGTAGTATTCCAGATGCCAGAGGGTAGGGGGTTGGTACCCTCATTTATGCCAGTTTATGTTAAATTATTTAATACAGTTGTTAATTGAGGTAAAGTTCAAAGTCTATGGTTAGCTGCAAACATTCTTCCATTTTACAAACAAAAGGGAGATAGGAATGACCCCAAAATAACTAAATACCGAAGTTACTGTGAATTTTATTCCTGAATATGCGCATTTCGACAACTTTTGTCTCTTCAGTGCAGATAAAATCTTTACATATGGAAAACCAAAAACTAAAAGATATTTAAAAACTGATAGAGAACAAGTAACCAATATGATCTAAATATAAAGCCAAAATCGGCTAAGGACAGACCAAACTTATCGACTTATCACGATAATATTTACATCTTTTCTAAATGTACGACTGAGTACTTTCTTAGATTCTTTGTGTATATTGAAAGAAAATCAATCAGGATTCCGTAAAGATTATTCATTTATTTACAGCATATTGATCTACATATGTCATTTGAACTATTGAAAATTCGAAAGAATGAAAGAAAATATGTCCATGGCACACCGATGCCTCCAGCATACAGATATATCGGCCAACAGGAAGTAAATGAGCGACGGACTTGAATAGGGGAGACACGATACAACTCATCATACCAAAGCTTCATACTAAATATAAAATCATTCCTGCATACACAAGCGGATAAAATCCTTGATAAAAATTTCTGACGTACGTATGGACGGAGGCACGGACGGACAGACGTACGGAAAGGGTTTAACTTAATGCCCCCGTCGCCTAACGGTTCGGGCATAAAAAAACTATAATGTGCTTTTATAGGATTTGCAACAGCTTTTGACAATGTTTGGCGGTCTGGATTATGGTCAAAGTTACTATTTAATTCAATAATTATTTAAAAACTATCATGATTAACAATGAAGGGATATGGCGTAAATGCAAATGAGACAAAATCTATAAAAATACATGGTAAAACCAAGCAATGACAGAACGCTTTTAAGTTGTTCTTCATCTTTAAGTCATCATGAGGCCTTCAACGATGAGCATTACTCATACCTCATAACAAGTTCAAGACGGTCCCTAGCACCGGTTTGAGTGGAATTCATTGCTAATTTCTGAGCAACGCTACATCCATGTCTTTTTTCCTCTGATCCATGGGTGCGGGATCGTCAACAAACAAAATCTTGACTGGCAAAGATATATGAATATGTGAAGTAATATCAAATCAAGAATTTTTAATGCGTATGAATTTTCTGATTATTTTCCATGCAAAGTAGGAACCTGTCAAGGGGAAAATCTTCCTCCCCTTCTTTTTTCTATATATATTAATGACCTGGAAAATGAGTGTCAAGATAAAAATATCATGGGATTAAGGAGTATAACTCATGAGTTTGAAACAGAGCTGTTATGTATGTCAAACTATTTCTTATTTTATATGCAGATGACACATTTCTTTTGCCTGAATCAAAAAAAAAAAAAAATTAACAAATGCAACTTGATCCATTAAATGAATACTGTAAAAGATAAGAATTGAAAGATAATGTCAACAAGAGTAAAGTTATTGCATTTTTTCATACCCCATGCAACGAAGTTGCGGAGGGTATAATATTTTTGACCCGTCCGTCTGTCAGTTCTGTTCTTGTCACTGCAACTCCTCTGTAACCGCTTGCCAGATTGCTTTCATATTTGGTGGGCTTGTTGGTCATGATGTGTAGATGTGCATACTATACCACTATATTGATTGGATAATTTTGTGAGGGAGTTATGGGACTTAGACAATTTTCAGTTAGAATACAAAAGTATCATCTTGTCACCAAAACTCCTCTGAAACCGCTGAATGGATTGCTTCAATATTTAGTACGATTGTTGGTCAGGATGTGTAGTTGTGCATACTATACTGCCCTATTAATCGAATTATTGTTATGGTAGTTATTCGACTTAGACTATTTTCAGCTAAAACTCGCAAAAACGTCCCTTCAACCGCCGGTAAGCATGACCCGCTGAGGGTCACCTTTTTCACTCGCAAAATTGATCAGGTAAAATGGTCGTGCATGTCTGTTTATTGATTTGTGTCAATCAACTCAAGTACCATTCTGAGAGTTAAACAAGTTAATTACACTGTGTGATTATGGCAATAATTTTGACATGTGTTGTTTCTATAGTAATCAGTAAACCCTGGTAATGATTACAAAGAATATACACAATCTTTTCTGATACGAAAATGTCAAGAAACTCCCTTGAATAATTTTCCATTTTATAAATAATGGACCTAAGATTGTGATATTGACACTAATAAATACCCCAAATTATTAAAATATCTTGAAAAACATTTAAGTTTTTGTCTTAAATAGTATCTTGAATATTTTCTCCACAGAATCTATTTTCATGAAGTTAGAAAATAAATCATTAAAGCAGTTTAATCAATTCCTAATGAAATAACATATCGCCTTTGCAACAGATTACCATTGTCAGCACATTCAGTGAATGAAATTCCAATGAAATAATATCAGATTAGAGAATCACTGTTCAGAATGGTGAAATTCACCATAGAACATAGCAATACAATACAAGTCTCAGTTATTAATGAGAAATAGCATTAATTGCCAAAATCTGATTGCAGTGCACATGTTTGGTATTTTTTTAATTTTCTGAAGCAGAGTTTAACTTTGAATATATGCCCTCACGTGCTGGGAATCAACATCTGAATGCACAATATTTGGTCATGACCCACCACAGTACTTTAGGGGGTTGGCAGGTATGATTGCTTTCATATTTGGTAGGATTGTTGATCATGATCTGTAGATGTGCATACTATACTGCCTTATTGATAGGTGTTTGCTGTTTTCCTGTTTTTAGAATTAGACTATTTTCAGCTTGCACCTAAGTATCATCTTGTCGCCGCAACTCCTCTGAAACCCCTTCAATTATCTTGTGCAGAATGATTGTGCATGCTCAAAGATGTACATGCTACTTGGATTTCGATTTTTGATTATGTTTGACACATATATGAACTTTTCTTGTATGATATTGCTTATAGGGTATTTTTAGACTTCAATAATGCAGGATTTTCAGATATGTAGGGGCGTGGCGTATGTGAGCTTGCTCACTATGAGTCTTTAATTTTTTTGGCGATTACCTCGTTATTTACAATTTTATTACAAAGGAAACGAACTTGAAATAGTTGATGAATTTCCTTATCTAGGTGTTATTTTTTTTTCAGGAACAGGAAATTTCTCTAATAAAAGCTAAAATGTTGCATATGGCTAAGTCCACATTAGCTTTGTACGACATTATTAGAAAGGGGCGAAAACACCACCTGTCTGTTTGATGTTTACTCGTAATTGATCTTTTTGATAAAGTTGTAAAACTTACTTTTTTGTACCTGTGTGAACTTCCGAGATTTGGTGACAATCGACAAATAGAGCGAGTTCACTTGAAACTTTGTAAATCAATTTTGGAATTAAAAAAAAATCTACTCCAGATTTTATGGTATATGGTGAGCTTGGTAGATGGCCTCTAGATATTGCTATACATCATTCAATTATTGGACTAGACATGCCAGTGGTAAACCTGAAAAACTACCTGTGTTGTTAAAGAAATTTTCTTGTGTAAAACATAATTATAACAACCAATGGATTAATAGTGTTAAAGAATTTTTTATAACTGGAAAAATCATACTTCTAACAATAATGGCTTTATAATGATATGAGACAGTCTCTGATAGATCAGTTCAAACAAAATTGGCATTACTTAGTTCAAACCTCTCCAGAAGCAATAATTTATAGATTATATAAAAAAACTGGAATATGGAAACTATTCCGATTTCTAAAAAGACAAAAAAACTTAAATATTAATGCCATCTGTGGACATTAAATATGAAACTTCCAATTGAAACTGGAAGATGGAATAATATTAATAGAGAGAATCGAATTTGTCATTTGTGTAATAACAGTGATCTTGGGGATGAATTCCACTATATACTTAAATGTCCATATTTCATTGATGGTAGAAAACAGTATATTAAAAAGAAAATTTTTGTAGACCTAATGTTTTAAAGTTTAGGGAATTAAGGAATTGTAACTGCTATAAATAAGTGAAAAATTTATGTAAATTTATCAACATGATTAAAGTTAGGTTTAACTCTCCAGGGTAGCATTTTATATGAAAAGAGTGTAAATGTAACTCCATTTATCTATTCGTTTGCTTTGTATTTATATTTTGTATACAGTTTATATTCTCTGTACCATGTATACATGTATTTGGTTTGTAAGAATAAAGATATGTGAGTACATTATATAAATACCAATATTTTTGACCCATATTTGGCCCAAAAAACCAAGTTGTTTAAAATAATGTGATATTTATGGTAAATACATCAACTATTAACTAGCTACAAAGAAACATCAAATTATACGAATTCTTTTTATTTTGACGTCATTGTGACATTACAAGGTGCCGTCTTTGAAAAACAGAATAAGAAAATCTGCAATTTTGAATGTTCTCACTGCAACTTTTCCTTTAGTCAACATAGGGCGTATGCAAACAACAACTTCAAACTTTAAGAAATGATGTATTTTATCATTTTACGCATTTTCATTAAATAAGAAGTTGTTATTCAGATACGCTGACATTTTTCTGAATACAAAACTGTGCCAAAGCCCTGATAAACCAAGGAAATTCTGATGATTTCCAAAAAATATTAATGGTAAGTCTTGGGTAAAAACGGGTCTTATTCCCACTCATCCTTTTATACTGGGTGCTCGACACAAAGATATCAATTATGAAATGCTCCATCCATGCGCTGGAAAAGTAGGTATATTGTTGTTAAGAAAGGGAAAATTTACAATTTGGAAAATGAAATCATCACGCTTGTCAATTTGCTTAGATTTGCAATGTCTATCTTTGTCAATATACAACAGCATAAATAGGTATGAGGCTGACGTAGGTGTATCAGTAGTTTCTTAAATGTAAAGCGGGTTGTTATAGATTTGATGTTAGTTTTCTTTAAATTTTTTATTATGGAGAGAAAAAACATCGTGTATGCGGCTGAAGCTGAACTTATAGTACTAAGCTTAATATTTTAGTTTGATCTGTGTTAGTTCTGGTAAAAACTTGGCCTCTTACGGATAATGGAAAAGGTCACATAAAAGTTGGTTCCCATTGGAATCCCGATTGTCTGTTGAAAAACATGTCCAACAATTCGACAAAAAATATGTGGATAAAAAATATTAACACCTTGTTCACGTCATTCTCAGTTTACTTCTTAATCAATTTGGTGTGGTTGCAAAATATGATTTGTCTTTAGCTACTGCTAAAAAGTTGGATCTTCGTTTTGTGCAAATTCATTGAGGTATTAGATCTGCAATTACGGTGCGTGTGTGTGTGTTTTTTTTGTTTATTGTGGTGTACAGTTGTAAAGGGAGTAAAAAATCCGACAGGGGAGGCAACAATAAGATTAAAAGGGAAAGATCTGTTGTCATCTGGGAAACAGATATCCCTACGCGGTCCACAAGGTGGTGATGTCGGCTGAAAACTATGGCAATTGGTGAAACGATTGAAGATAAATGTTCAAAGAGGTCTGTAATCTCTTTTTAAAATCCACATCTGATTTATTCCGTTCGTGAAATAGTCTTTATCACAATATTTTAGTCCATCTCTAACTGCAATCAATAAAGTAGTTGGAGCTTAGAAATAGGTTAACTGGTATGGGCCATCTGAAATTTCAGTTGGTATTAATGCTCATGTACTTTAGGTACCCAGCAGTTGTAAGGGAGATAACTGTTTGATGCCAAGGGATGCTTAAACTGAAGTGTGAATTTTGATTATCTGGTTATTCGATATTGTAATTGGGTTTTAAATAGGGTTTCCCAATGAAGTTTCAATACTTATTTCTTAACCAAGGAAGTTCAGGTTGTATTTCTTTTACAAGAACAATATGTTGTTAGAAGGAACAATGACGAAATTTTTGTGGAAGTAACCAAAATTTTTATGACAAGTGAATCTTCAAATATACTGAGATTTTTTAATTTCATTGATGTTTTCAAGCGCTGGATATGATTCACAATTACTGACTTCAAGGACCTGATGTAAACCGGATCTCAGCATCTTCTTTTTCCTTCCTTGCCCACTTCCCAACATATTCCTCAACTGCATCTTCCGAAAGCTTGTAACATTACAGTCTTAAGTTTAAAATCAATTAAAATACGAGACTTCCGAAATAGGAGCTTTTTGTGTTTAATGGCGCAAACAGGATGGAAAGCTGCTGGCACTAGATTGCATTCCTTTCGGTTTCATGCATTCGCTCAATATGGGGATTACCCTCAATCCGGGCACTTTTAACATAAAAAATTAATCAAAAGTTCTGTATTTTGTTGTATAAATTAGGTTGCATAAATTAGTGTAAAGTTGTTTTGACCCTAGCGCTTGTGAATAGTTAAACCGTCAGCAGCAAAACGTTTTTAATGTGTGGCGAAATCAGTAAATCATCACTTAACTTGTATAATTAACTCAACCCTTCAGTGTAACTACCAAAACTAACCTAGATTGTTTATCATAGAAACCACGCTGGATATCATTGTTAATTTAAAGACAGCTTAGTATTTCTAGTAAACCGTGACCGATAAATTTTTGATTTATTTTTCATAGCTTATGCAGATGCCCATTTTCAATCAAATCGGTTTATTTCAATGTATAAAGGTCATATAGGTGCAATTTGCGACGGGAGTTTCTCAACGACTCTGATTGGTTCATTCGTGGTGGTCTCCGTCGCGTCCACTTCCTGAATAAACATGGGCCGCGTTATAAGTTGTTCCGGAATATAATAAATACCCAAGTTGCATTAAGAACAGTAAATTTCGTTATGCTGTACACGTGTTTCAAGGAGAAACCTCTCACCAGCAGCATTAATATCAAACAATTTGGAAAGGTATTATCCAAAAATAGCCAAAAAAGAAGTCTAAAACCACGCTCAACTTGAGTAAGTGAGAATCGAACTGTCAGTCAAAAGAACGAACAATCCATGGGCAATGGCAATGTCGGAAACACTAAGAATCAAGGACACCACTTGAGTACGGGACAAGAGGGAAAGATCTGTTGTCATCTGGGAAACAAATATCCAATAGCTATCCACAAGATTGTGATGCCGACCATAAAACTTCTGTAGTGATGACGTTAACTTTTTGGTAACTTCATTAAGTACAGAGAACAGAGGTAAGCGTTTTGAAACAATTATGCTGTTTGCTGGATTTGGTGTTGTCCGTTCGGCAATTACTCATAACCCTAATAAAGTTGTTAATGTTTTATCTCAGGTGAGGTGTTTGGGACAGTTAATTTGTTTTCTCGGTGTCAAAACCCCAGAGCTTACAACAGAAGAACATCATTTTGGCATGTGTACGTTTCCTGCTGTTGTGGTTTGAAACTGTCGTCGTTTGATTGAAGAAGTCTTTGGTTTGAGCCTGCAAGTGATTGTTTAAGAAAGTTGTGTATACTGGTTGCTTCGAAACAGGTTTTTGCTTGGAGGTTAGGTTTAGGTTTTATCTCAGTTTTGTAGTTCATAGCTACTGTTTACCTTTTGAAGGAATTGGTTTTGAAATGATGTTTGTATATAGTTTATCAATTGCAAGGAGCCCCTGTACATATCTTAGTTGATTGGTTTTAGCATTGTTTTGCTTTATCGTCTTAAATTAAATCATTGACAGATCCTCAGTTCATACGAGAACGAACCCGGTGATATTGTTTTAAAAGTTTCACGCTACAAATGTTTTAGAGGATATGATGTAAAAAGAATGTTGTATAATTTCAAGATGAGAGGAATCAAAACACCATGACACTTAATAACATTTCTAATTTGACGCCATTAAAAAGCTTGGAGTCCACAAGGAGGTGTACAAAGTAATAAACTTATGAGCAACACTCTACGAAAAAGACGTCGCTTATGACGTTTCCAAATTACTCCTGGCTTAAAATAATATTTTATATCGCGACGGCATGAATACATCGGCAAACAAATACTTAAGCAAAGGGAATTCCAAAATCCAAAATCACGGCAATTCATATGAAAAAAAGGTCACCAAACCGATGATGCCCCTTTCACAAAACATATCTTTTTTTTCATTCTGAGTTAATGTTTTTTTTATGTTTTTGACAACCTCGCATCCTATGGTTATCATAGTTATGGTATTGTTCCACAATTAGCAATGAATTCAGCTAAAACTGGTGCTACGGTCGTCTTCGACTTGCTATGGGATATGAGCATCATGGTAACTTCAAGATGAAAAACAGCAATATAAGCATTGTTCTATTTCTTGATTCTAGCATGTATTTATAGATACTTGGTCCCTTGTGTTTTTATTCATATCTACAGTTTTGTTTGTGACGTAATGGGAGCATTTGATCACTAGAAAAATCATATTTGGCGACAATTATACATGTATGCAGCCAAATGTTAAATTTATATAAAAAAAGTTTACCGTATTGAAGAATAGAGATTATTCAGGGAAAAATCGATTTTATCACATTTTTTTCACATTTGGCCTGTCATGTCTGTCACTTTGTACCCCTCGTTAACACTCTGGGTAAAATAATACGAGATTAAAGGAAAATTATGCCTTAATTTGACAACAAAGCATTCCCATAAGACCAGAACGCTACAACAAACGGATATAAGCTTTGCAAAGCTGTCTCGGTACTGGTATCAAATATTTCTAGTGGTTAAGTTGAACCAGTTATTCTTAATAAAAACTTACCTATTTTTCTTTTCACCTGCACTTATGAATGGTAGTGGTAAAAGAGGGAACCAGTATAAGGTATTCAGAAATAAAGTCTTTTTTTTATGAGGAACAAATCACTATCTCAGAAAATGTGACTGTGTACCAGTGTGACAATCATTGTGCTAAATAACGCTGTTAAAGCCTTTAAAGCCTTTAATAATAAAAAATACGAAACATCAAATGTTTCAATATATTGTCAGAAAACGTAAAATAGTGGTTCATGTAGCAACAGACATTGGATGAGGATAGGAGCTATCGTTAGTTTAACCGAAATATGAACTTATTTCAGTTAACTTAAAGCAATTTAATTTCTTTTTTTATTTTATCGGGGTTCAAAAAAATTGTTAATTTCAGTTCGTAATTTGCGGGATTAAGCGGGGTCAATATCAAGTCATCTTGTACGTGATTTCAGCAGATCAAAATGCCGCAAAAATTCATAAAACATACTGTAAATTACCTATTTATTCTGATTAAACTCTTACGCATGCGACCTCGGGTCAAATTCCCAAACATATGCATGACAAATTTACTGACATCATACTGAAAACAGTCGATGTCCGAGTAAATTACAGAAACGAAGTGCAAAAAGAGTGTTAAGGTGTCTGCAGACTATTGACTTGGGGGTCACCGTGCATTAAGCCCCAAAATTGAAATTCAAAATTCCAGGCTTTTACATAGAAATGATAGCTTGAAAAATTTATTATAGATTTTGTTCATATTTTGCACGTGTTTTATAATCATTATATAGTTTATATATACAAAATAAAAATTAGGGGTCACCGTTGAAATAAGAAAGATAGCTCATTGATCTATTCATTGAGGATAGAAACTTACAATTATGAAAGAGGTGAATATAAAGCCTTTTACCACAGGTTAACCAAAAATATAATAAAAAGTCATTTCCCTCCGTTTGACTAGTTTTGGTAACTCGGAAAATTATTTCAATCTTATCACGGCCAAGTATTATACAAGTTTTCACACCTGCTTAAGATGTGCAAGTTATTTGAGAGACGTTTAGTTTTAACTGAATTCTATTTAAATTTATTTCAAGCTTTCAAATCACTAAGGTTATTTCTCAGATATAAAAATGTCGATACTAAAATAGCTTTTACATTAAAATTTAGAAGATATTATGTACACTCGTTTGCAAAAAAAAATGGCCAATATTAGATTCATTGGTACTCAAATAGGAGGCGCAGAGTTTTGAGGCTAAACTATATAACTTACCCTTCAATAGACATATAATGACCTTGTTTGAATATACCAAATGTATTATAGGCAGGTAAGGTGAAAGACAGAGTAACAACATCACTGTATGAACTGTCGACAATAGGATGCTTTGACATCCAATTCATTTTATCTGTATCTCTTCCATTGAATATGAAAAATGACTCCTCACTGCCATTCTTATAAACTGATAACTTAACCTAAGTATATAAAAAGAAATAAGGTAATTGCTGATATTGACAAATTGACTAAATACATGAAATTGTAAAATATCACCTAAATGCAAATTGTTCGGGAAAATAAATACGTCACAACATTTCTTCCAAACAAAAAATGGTAAGGGACTATCATACTCTCTAAAACAACTAAATATAATGAACAAGAGTAGTATAAGATACACATAACCCCTATTACGCCCCATATCTTTGGGGTCGGGTTTTTATGTCCATAATATGGGGGTCGTAGCTAAAGTTTAGACCTCCCCAACTCCTTGGGGTGGGGGTATTGTGAAGTGTAGTGGGACCAATTGATAGGGGTCTGTGTTTTACGGGGGTTCGATATTTTTACATTACGATATGCATTTCAATCCGTCAATAGGATATTGAAATCCAAATGAAACGTGTTCTAAAGCATATGCTTACTGAAAGTATCCTATAGTAATGAAATGGTATGTTAAATTGATGATAACATAATAAAATACAATAAACATCACTTATTTAACGAGTCAGTTGTCAAACGGAGAGGTGATGTTATGTTACATAGTTGTATTTAATTCATTGTCGCGTGCCGGAGATTTCAAGTGTGTTACGAAATTATTTGTTGTTACGTATTTGATGGGTCTTAGTTATTTAAAAAAAAATAATGGGTTTTATAGTAAAACATTACTTCAGCTAATTTTAGAGATATGCGAGTCTATTGTGAAATATATTTTGCTAAAAGATGATATAGCATTCTTGGGTCCACATAATTCCCTGTATTCATGGGGTATGAAAGTGACGGAGCATTGGTATAATATGGTCGTTTTATTAAACCCCAAACCATTGAAAATCTTTAGTACATTTCATACCTGTAAAACCAAATCAGGCGTGTTTTTTAAAAAATAAAACTATAAACAGGGATGAAAAAATAAATCAACCCTACTATACGTTTCAGAAAGACAACTTTCTATCCTAAGTAATTTGTAACATCTTATCGAGATGAATTATTCATTTCATGCTTAATTGAATGTCTAAACATGGGTCTTCTCTTAAAAATACGAATAAAATTAGTTTCTCCTTGTCACTGTAAAATTTTGTAAATATAAAAATATTGGTTCGTTGTGCAATATTTTTCGACATTTCGTACGAAAAACACAAACATTTACATAACTATTTTTCTGTTTGTTGTGAAATATTTGATGTTTTTAAAAAGTCTGCAAATTTCATTTCATTAGGCGATGTTTCGTTGCAAATAGCGATGTCAGCGTAAAAATAGACCGATTGTAGTCGTTTTACTTTACCCCAAACTATTGAGTATCAATGAAATACAATGTAAAACCAAATAAGGTACGTTTTAAAAGCTCAATTTCTTTTGTTGTGAAATGTGTATTTTTTTTCTGCTGACAAATGGGGAAATTAAAAGTAAGTTTTAACACAAAATGTGACAGTCTAAATTTTCTTCATAAGCACCTGCCGTATTTTGTGTAAAATTTAATTCAAAGGTATGCTTAACGTCACAATGGACTGTCAACTTTTGATATGTGAAATAAACGAAAATGCATGGTTAACAATGAATAGAAGGTGTCGCACCTGTGCATAGAATTTCGAGATGTTGTGAAATGAACGATTTTGATTCGAATTTATGCCAGGTAAACATCTTTTCGGAGATTTGGGTCTATCGATCATTTTCAGTTTGATGTAAAAGTGCTTAGTTTGCTGTATAACAAAATTTGAATGATCGAATCTAGTGAATTCGGGGAAATCTAAAAGTAATTTTAAAAAAAAGCTAGGTTTGCTTTAAAATGTCTTACGCAATATGCATGGTGTAGGATGTTATCATGAATTGGGCTATAAAAATACGGACAAATGAGACGTCTTTTCAAAAGTTAATCAATCTTATTATGTATGTTAGAAAACATATGCTTATTGAAATTAATTGTGAAATATATCTTAAGCATGACTTTTTTCGATAATGTTTCGTTTAAAAAGGGGTTGTGTCGTTTTGTATGGAAGTATTTTACAATTCATTGTGGTGTACCGGAGATGAAATATTCGTTATGACGTATTTGATAATTCTTGGTTAGGAAAGCTACGTCAGTGTAGAAATTGACATTGTGTACGAAATTAAAATAAAATACCCAAATTTAATGGGTCTATTGTGAAATATTTGTAAATATTACGAAAAAGCGAATGAGAATCAGCTATTTTAGGGATCATGTGGATCTAGTGTATTTTTGCAATTGGATGATTATTTTGTCAAATTATCATAATATCCTTATGTTCTTTTCATTAATCATAAAAATGTCGTAGTCTTTGTTATGACTTTAAAGATATTGTGTCAACGTGATAGGGGCTCCTTTTTAACCAAAATATTGAAAATGTAACGTGTTTTGAAACAACTGCCCAAGGATGGTTCATTGTAATTAGTTCTTATTGAGACGTATTATTCATCAAAATGTAAATATGTCATATAGATTTTCATTTTTAAGGATTCAACGAATTTCTGTTTGTCATGAGATATTTTGTTTAATTAAAAAGGGGTGATGTCGGTCTAAAAATTGACAATTTGTATAAGGAAAACTCATTTTTTTCGTTGTGTTAAAAAATACATGTTATGACGTATTAAATGGGTGTCGATATGATATAGCTTGTTAAAGTGTCATATCACAGTAACAATTAGCATTTGTTTTGAAAATAAACAAAATTAATAGGTCTATAACGAAATATTTGTTAAATAGATTAGCAGAAACTGACCGTGCGGTTCGCCAACTTAACAAAATAAATAATGACATTAAACAACAAAATATCTACATTGTAGTATAGATGGTGCTTACACAAAATATTGGAAGACATCAAAACATTTAGCGTCATTCATTGTACAGAAAATCACAATACATCTGTTGATAATCTGAAGTTTTTTTTGTCAAAAAATAATTAATACATAGTTATTTATTTTTTAGCAAACAATCTTGCAACAATACTTTAATGTACAAAAAAATCAATTCTTTTTATGGAATTCATCTTTATTTCAAAGTACTTTCTTATTTCATCTATCATAAGACAAAATCTCTTTGAATTTTTCACCATAACTAATTGTGTCTTTTTGGATTCTTTCAATAAATCCAGTGGATCCCTGGTAGCAAGTGATTTTTTCAAAAGCCTGCTTTCCTGTTTCGTCAAGTTATTCGTCCAAGATGGTCTGAAATGTACTAAATGTCATAGTTTAAGATAATATACCTACTATCCGCGTACATTTAAAATACGAATACAAATAATCTTTATATTATTTTGTTTTTTTCATTTATCAAAGAAAATCTCTCATATGTGTTGATAACTATATTGTATCCCCCTTAGAACTGTGTTGAAATGAAAATGAATATATAAGTAGTTCATAATATATTAAACATTTTTACATTTACATACGGAGTAGAGGTTTCAATGTTATACATTAACAATACACCAATAAAAAATATGTGCTAGATCTTTACATAATGTATTCTTTGCAACCTTTTCCCATTGCCAATGGATGAATTGTCGAAAAGCGCTTGGTTCATTACACACCAAACTTTGGGTTAACTACAATGAGTTTCCATTGAATAATCTTAGAAATACGTAAAATCATATATTTATTCAAAAAGACATGAAAGATACCCCCTTTTTCACATTTGTTCCTTATATACATGTATTTCTTTTATAAACTAAACAAAGTGAAAGACTTACATTTTCGAAAATACTGAAAAAAGATCTTGCGAATCTACAGTCGGTTTTAGGGTGCACAACCAGATTAGACAAACAAATTTTCCTGAAGTTTCGTTAGAATTTAATCTACTGTTTTGAAGACGTTGGAGATTAACAAACCGAATGAACAAAATAGCCAAATTCATTCCGTCAATCGTCTATAATATCCTCAATTTGAAGTATTAGAAGCACAGATTGGCAAACGGAATAAACTAATAAGCTATTTTGGTTCTGTGAACCTCTTTAATATGTTACAACAAAATTTGAAGTATCAGGTGCACAAATATAATGCTAAGAGAACATATCTTAGTTTGTTTGGAATATGCTTTAGAGTTTTGAAGAAGTCAGTAACAAAAACCAAATCAACGAAACAGGTATTTTAGATTCTTTAACTTCAAAAATATTTACCTTTCATATAAAATCAAACTTTGATTTTATGTGAAAGGTGCATAACTAGATCACAAGAATAACATATCCTGCAAGTCATGTTAGGAATCATCAACATCGAAGTTACTGTTGATTTAGTTTCTACAGGATCGCTTTTCGACAACTAATGTCTCTTCAGTACAGATGAAATCTAAACGCTTGGAACAACAACTCAAAAGATGTTTAAAAACTGACAGAGAATGAATAAACAATATGATCTAAATGTAAAGACAAAATCAGCACAACGATATCAAAATATATGAATGAAAGTATTGTGATTAACTATATACCGAAGCTACTGTGAATTTATTTTCTGCATATGCGCATTTCGACAACTTATGTCTCTTCAGTGCAGATCAAATCTAAACGTTTGAAAGACCATGAGATCAAAGAACCAAAATCAGCTAAGGACAGAGCTTGCGCGAGGGAGATACTCCCTAATTTTCAATAGATATTGCAAGGCTCGAAATAGGATCGGCTTCCGGGTCATAAGGGGATCGTAACCAAAATATACTTTCTAGATGCTGTAAATATTTGTTGCAACATCGATTTGACTTAAAAGCAGACTAAAAGATTTATTGGGTAATATATGTATTGTGATACCAAACGCATCTAGAAGGAGTGAACTACAAAATAATCCAATTACACGTTACCCGATCGATCCCATGTCAAATACATCTATTATATTTGAATGGAAAATCATTTATAGCATAGCATCATTGAAAGATATGACGTGTCAGTATCCCAAATGAAAGTGGGCATTTTCAGCTAGATTCACGTCTTCCCGGATTTACATTTTCCCGGATTGAATCACCCACAGTGTGACGGGTGCTGTTAACAGAGCAGGACATGCTTACCCTTCCGGAGCACCTGATGTCACTCTCAGTTTCACTGGAGTTCACACTGTGAGTGCCTTTGTTCTGAATGTTGTGGTTTCTGGTTCTGTGCTTTGTGTCTGTCTGGCGTCATTGTTTTTGTGTCTAACGTCATTGTTTTCTGTGTTCTCGTTTTTGCCCTGTCTTTGGACTTCGATTTTTGTGAATTTCACCCCTTTGTTCCTTCGGTAGTCTACTGCCGTTGTTTTATGCTTTGTGTCCATCCAAAAATAAACGATACTCGAGTTATATATTATAATCCCTTATTAAGTGAAAATATACTTTCGTCCCCAGATGAAGAACATGCACCTACACCACCTTATTTTCTACCCCAAAAAATCCGTAATCTACATTCTTCTTATTAATAAAATGAGTTAGAGAAAAAAATGGAGAGCTGAAATAGATGACAAGAAAGAATTACAAATTGATGATCTGAAGTACAAAATGATGATAAGTATAGTGGAGCAATGGGAAAGTCCTCTTTCCGACGATGTTTGAGCCATGAAAAAAAAATAGATATCATTTAAGAATTTATATATGTATGTCTCCTATTCAAAAGTCATTTAAGCACCGTCCGAGAGAGACTGTATCAAAATAACGGGAATGCGATTAATTAATTCACCGGTGACTTCATAGACGATGGATGAAGAAACTTTTTAGATGTACAGAAACGTTTTGTCCTCCACTTTTAATTGGGGGCGAATATTAACATTATTTGTATTTACGAGAAACCTTTGTCGCAAATTTCCGGAATATTCAGACAGACTCTGGGATGTGTATCATAATACTGTAGACAATCTGAACATTCCTTCCTAGATTTTCGTATTGAGCCAAGACGACGAGAACGGTGGAACATGAATGAAAATCCATATATTTGTAATATGCATACAATTAGAAACTAAATGATTGTGTTAAATGTGTTGGAATTTGACGAAATAACAAAAATTGTAAATATCTATTGTAAACATAAAACTCTAAATCGGAATGCCTTGTTTCTTTATGTATATTAATGAAATAATACACACACACTTACGCATTCGTTGCCATTCATCGTGAGTTGGTCAAACTTTTAACAGAAGGGGGAAATTCTAAAATAAAAAAAAAATACAATAACAATGGCAATTCAGAAATGGAAAAGACATGATAAAGACAAAAACATAAAGACATTTAACAGAAACGTCACAAGACCTAAAGCGCTAACAATGTGAATCCACACAAAAAACTGGAGGTATTGTCATTGTCATTAGTATGCAAAGTAACAAATTTTTTCTTGAACTTTTGTTGTTGCTTATAAACGATACCCAAACAATGAGATCCCTTTCTATGAAACATAAAATCTCAAAATGGCCATTTAATTACTTTATTTGTGGGTGATACCTGTCTTTTCTAGATTATATCCTTCAAAGACATGACAAGCTGTCCTAGAATCTGAAATAAACGTCCTCATCGCAACTGGAAGAAAATTATTTTGCTAAACTTGTATTACGTCATGTATGCCTTGTTACAGCGAACACAGGGGGCCCTTTTAGGTATTTAATGGATAGGAAAGACCCATAGTATGCGTTTTCTGTTTGACAGGAGTACGTTTATAAACGACATTACTTTTTAGGACAACTTGTCATATGTCTCTAAAGGATCTTATTTAGAAAAGACAGGTACACACGTCACTCACAAATTACAATTTATGATAGCCAATGTGAGATTTAATGTTTCATATGAAGGAATCCTTTTATTTGTGTGTTGTTCACATGAAACAACAAAAGCACACGTGTACTTCGAATGAAAGGGGATACGAGATGAGACATAACAATCTGTTATAAGATATAGCTAAACAAAGGACAAAACGAATGAACAATAAATAAAAGAAACAAGGATAAGAGAGATAAGAAGGATACAACTGTGGCAAGGAAAGGATTACGTAAACTGAACTTGTATCTTGGATCATTTTTTTACAGGATAAAGCTGAGATAATGGTGTATTTCAACAAAGTAAACAAAGATATCTGTATATTATAGGGATTGGATTTATTTAAGGGACCAAAAAAACTATATTGGATATTGATAGAGAGCTTTATTTGGATTCTACGACCTTGTATAGATTTACTGCACCGGATAAAAGCGAAAAGTGGTACTTAGAAAAGAGAGATCTCTCAATTTTCTTATATTGAATGAGATGACCTTCTTTTCAGAAAGTACGTTCTCGGACGTCTTGCTTCGCCTGTGAATTGCGAACTCCAGAGAAGACAGGACTATATGTCAATTACAAACATCAACAATTTTAAATCTCCATCTTGAGTTTTATGTCGGATATCTGTATACCATAGGGATTGGATTTATTTAAAGACACCAAAAACTATATTGGCTATAGAAAGAGAGCTTTATTTGGACTCTACGACTTATATAAATGTACTGCATAGGATGAAAGCAGAAAGCGGTACTAAGAAAAGGGAGATCTCTCCATTTTCTTACATTGAATGCGACGACCTTACGTTCTCGGACGTCTTGCTTTGTCTGTGAATGGCTAACTCCTCAGAAGACAGGACAATACATTACTTACGAATGCCAACAATTAAAAATCTAAATTGCTAGTTTTATGTCGGCTGGGAAGGGCTCCCAGTATGTGTTCGCTGTAACAAGGCATATACGACGTAATACAAGTTTAGCAAAATAATTTTCTTTCAGTTGCGATGAGGACGTTTATTTCAGATTCTAGGACAGCTTGTCATGTCTTTGAAGGATATAATCTAGAAAAGACAGGCATCACTCACAAATAACGTATTTAAATGGCCATTTTGAGATTTAATGTTTCATAGAAAGGAATCTCATTGTTTGGGTATTGTTCATAAGCAAAAACAAAAGTTCAAGAAAAAATTTGTTACTTTGCATACTAATGACAATGACAATACCTCCAGTTTTTTGTGTGGATTCACATTGTTAGCACTTTAGGTTTAGTGACGTTTCTGTTAAATGTCTTTATGTTTTTGTCTTTATCATGTCTTTTCCATTTCTGAATTGCCATTGTTATTGTATTTTTTTTTATTTTAGAATTTCCCCCTTCTGTTAAAAGTTTGACCAACTCACGATGAATGGCAACGAATGCGTAAGTGTGTGTGTGTTATTTTATTAATATACATAAAGAAACAAGGCATTCCGATTGAGAGTTTTATGTTTACAATAGCTATTTGCAATTTTCGTTATTTCGTCAAATTCCAACACATTTAACACAATCATTTAGTTTCTAATTGTATGCATATTACAAATATATGGATTTACATTCATGTTTCACCGTTCTCGTCGTCTTGGCTCAATACGAAAATCTAGGAAGGAATGTTCAGATTGTCTACAGTATTATGATACACATCCAAGAGTCTGTCTAAATATTCCGGATATTTGCGACAAAGGTTTCTCGTAAATACAAATAATGTTAATATTCTCCCCCAATTGACGACGCCGTCATTAAAAATGGAGGACAAAACGTTTCTGTACATCTAAAAAGTTACTTCATCCATCGTCTATGAAGTCACCGGTGAATTGTTTAATCGCATTCCCGTTATTTTGATACAGTCTCTCTCGGACGGTGCTTAAATGACTTTTGAATAGGAAAAATACATATAAAATTCTTAAATGATATCTAAATTTTTTTCATGGCTCAAACATCGTCGGAAAGAGGACTTTAACATTGTTCCAATATACTTATCACCATTTTGTACTTCAGATCGTCAATTTGTAAAACTTTCTTGTCATATAACTATTTCAGTTCTCCAATTTTTCTCCAACTCATTTTATTAAAGAAGTATGTAAATTTCGGATTTTTTTGGGTAGAAAATAAGGTGGTGTAGGTGCATGTTCTTCATCTTGGGACGAACGTATATTTTCACTAAATAAGGGTATTATAAATTATAATTCGAGTATCGTTTATTTTTTGATGGACACAAAGCATAAATGATTTTCCATTGAAATATAATAGATGTATTTGACATGGGATCGATTGGGTAACGTGTAATTGGATTATTTTGTAGTTCACTCCTTCTAGATGCGTTTGGTATCACAATACATATATTACCCTATAAATCTTTTAGTCTGCTTTTAAGTCAAATCGATGTTGCAACAAATATTTACAGCATCTAGAAAGTATATTTTGGTTACAATCCCCTTATGACTCGAAAGCCTTGCAATATCTAAATTTTTGTAAATTTTATTGAAAATTAGGGAGTATCTCTCTCAAGCAAGCTCTGTCCTTAGCTGATTTTGGTTTTACATTTAGATCATATTGGGTATTTGTTCTCTATCAGTTTTTTAACTTCTTTGATTTTATGGTCTTTCAAACGTTCAGATTTTATCTGCACTGCAGAGACATAAGTTGTCGAAATGCGCATATGCATCAAATAAATTCACAGTAGCTTCGGTATTTAGTGATTCACAATACTTTGCAATTTCCATTCATATATTTTGATATCGTTGTGCAACCCTAAAGTAAATAGAATTTTAAAGCAAACCTAGTATTCTTATATTATTTTAAGACTCCCAAAACCATCAGAAATAGGTTTGTTTATTTCTATAATAGCGGTGAGTGGTAGCAAATTGTGCACAGTCACATGGATCTAAAAAACGACAGACCCGAATTTACGTGTAGTCCGTGTTGTTCGTTTTTATATATACTTGTGTCTTTGTTTTCTGTGCCATGCTCATGTTATGGCATTGCTTTTCCGACGTTGCCATTGTCATTTGATTTTTCGTTTAAACTGAAATTTCGATGATACAGATTGTAGAGGTTCACCGAGCAAAAAAGGCTCGTTTATAAGTTTGGCTTGCAAATCTACGATTCTTTCAAAACTGAAAGTCATTTTCTCCCTCATGCAAATCTTTGTCCTTAGCTGATTTTGTCTTTACATTTAGATCATATTGTTTATTCATTCTCTGTCAGTTTTTAAACATCTTTTGGGTTGTTGTTCTAAACGTTTAGATTTCATCTGTACTGAAGAGACATTAGTTGTCGAAAAGCGATCCTGTAGAAACTAAATCAACAGTAACTTCGATGTTGATGATTCCTAACATGACTTGCAGGATATGTTATTCAAGTGATCTAGTTATGCACCTTTCACATAAAATCAAAGTTTGATTTTATGTGAAAGGTAAATATTTTTGAAGTTAATGAATCTAAAATACCTGTTTCGTTGATTTGGTTTTTGTTACTGACTTCTTCAAAAATCTAAGGCATATTCCAAACAAACTAAGATATGTTCTCTTAGCATTATATTTGTGCACCTGATACTTCAAATTTTGATGTTACATATTAAAGAGGATTACAGAACCAAAATAGCTTATTAGTTTATTCCGTTTGCCAATCTGTGCTTCTAATACTTCAAATTGAGGATATTATAGACGATTGACGGAGTGAATTTGGCTATTTTGTTCATTCGGTTTGTTAATCTCCAACGTCTTCAAAACAGTAGATTAAATTCTAACGAAACTTCACCCTAAAACCGACTGTAGATTCGCAAGTTCTTTTTTCAGTATTTTCGAAAATGTAAGTCTTTCACTTTGTTTAGTTTATAAAAGAAATACATGTATATAAGTAAAAATGTGAAAAAGGGGGGTATCTTTCATGCCTTTTTGAATAAATATATGATTTTACGTATTTCATAGATTATTCAATGGAAACTCAATGTAGTTAACCCAAAGTTTGGTGTGTTATGAACCAAGCGCTTTTCGACAATTCATCCATTGGCAATGGGAAAAGGTTGCAAAGAATACGTTATGTAAAGATCTAGCACATATTTTTTATTGGTGTATTGTTAATGTTTAACATTGAAACCTCTACTCCTTATATAAATGTAAAAATGTTTAATATATAGAGAATTACTTATATATTCATTTTCAATTGAACACAGTTCTAAGGGGGATACAATATAGTTATCAACACATGTGAGAGATTTTCTTTGATAAATATAAAGAACAAAATATATGGCACGCGATAGTAACAAAAATGCGGTATACCTAGTATTTCGAACGAAAACTAGGGGTTTTCGTGCGAAATACTAGGTATACCGCACGTTAACTAGGAGTTTCCGATCGGTATACATAGTATTTCGCCGAAAACCCTAGTTTTCGTTCGAAATACTAGGTATACCGCATTTTTGTTACTATCGCGTGCCATACCGATCGGTATCGGAAATTCGAGATTAAACCGAAAATGCTATTCATAGTTTTAGCCAATGAGAAGCGAGAAACGGAAATCGCTATTTGATATTTAACGTTCGTCCAATCAGAAACGGAAAACGGTATTCAGGGTTTAATTAAACCAATCAAAATCGTTTATTCTGTTTATCGCTTATAATTCTCTATTTTTTATTCAAATTT